>JAUZSU010129345.1:0-16969 GCA_034780255.1 Parotocinclus maculicauda
TCGGTACTTTAGGATTTGGTCTGAATAAGCGGCTGGTCCCATTAACCGGTGGTCCTATTAACCGGAATCGACTGTATTACTTTTTTCTATCATTATTGAATATCAACAATCCATTCAAACACAATCAATTAGTTCTTTATCTACATGCCTAAATAAAACATAGAAATAAAAGCGTTTTGCATCTTGATGGGAACACTACCAGCTGAAGTGGTATAAATAACATTGCCATTAGACTTTAGAGGAGAAACATCTTGTGGAGCAATAACCTCACCATCTGCCTATTAAAATATCACTGCCATTATTCCAAAATCACTAACATATACTTGATTGAGGAGGTATTGTGGTCTAGAATTGTTTTTTAGTACCATGATGTTTGGTACACAATGATGTTCCAGGGAACTGTTGGACAGCTGTTTGGTGTGAAAGAATTGCACAAAACCCTAACCTCAGCTCTGTGTAACACCTGGTATTAATTGGTAGGCCAACAATGAGTCAGACCTCATTGCCAATCCTAATCCCACTGCCTTTTTGACTGGATGTAAATTCTGGCAAACATGCTACAAAGTCAAACATAGTGTTCACATCTCCACACACTTTTGATCACATACTGCAGAATCGTGTGCTTATCCGAGGATATAGAGTATACTTGACCTTTTTTGTCTTACCTACACTCTTAATGGCTGCTTGCAAGTTCTTGTTGTCATCTTAACCTTCAATCAAACTGGCCTTGTCTTTCCCACACCATTGGAGCAGAAACATCTGCTCCTAATCGTTACTCCCCCCCCACACCATCACTTTGCGCTCTTCGTTGCCTCTTTCTTTCTGTTTTTCTGTCAGGCATGAGCGACCTACACAATGACTGTTTGAGTCTGGCTCCATTAGGTGCCTTTAATCTGCCTACACACATATACCCCATACCAAATGAACTCAGATTGTTGGAACAAAACTAAATGTAAATACACAGAGTGCAGTCCTGGCGTCTGCCTACGTTGACTGATATGGTTTATACAGTGGTCAAGAAATGAAGCCAGTTATGTTTATGCTCTACTCCATCACAAAAAGCCATTATTTGCAACAACAATAGATGGGAATCAAACTAGTGTTTTGTGCAGTTTTATACTGCTGACATGAAGGTTGAGGGTTCAGTTCCTGGTGCTGCCTATTTGCTTCGGCTGGGCCCTTGAGCAAGACCCAAGCCTCATTTGCTTAATTGCATCTTGTAGTCGTTGATTCATTGTGTCGGTTGTAAGTCTCTTTGGAATCTGTGAAGGGTAATATAAAAGCAGGTTTTTGAAAGGTGTGTTTGTGTGTTACACATTAGATTAAGATCAAGACTAAGATCAAATTGCACCAGGAACTGGTAGACATGGCCAGAAGGGCTATCTCACAAACACCCAGATGATCTTATAACCATAAAGTCTTAAGAGGGAGATGTTTCTGTTGTTAAGGCAATAGGGGAAAACTTGTATTTAAAAAAAGAGCTCACACTCACACAGACTTTGTAATTAAGATGAATGGGGTGAACTCATATTCTCTGACCAGCATCTGGTCAGCCATATTGACCTTTTGAAAGATAAATGAACTTCATGCTGTGTTCATAACTAGTGGCAACTTGGGGTTTTCCAACTCTGGGCTTCCTAGTTTCCAACCTCAGAACACATAATCTCGATTGTTTGTGGTCAAGAGAAAAATAGATGTTCATAGAGAAATGGGGTTAAGCTGGCATCTTTGTGGGTTTAAAGTGCTCTCTAATAGAGCTTGGGAATGTGACACACATTGTATGGCCAAAGATTTGTGGAAACACCTTCTAATTATTTAAGCCAAACCAATGCTAACACAGGGTGACCATGTTTCGATTAAAAAATGAGGGCAGCAGGGTGGTACAGGGTAGTCTGGGCATCTGTGGGTGGGGGATGTGGAGTTTTACGTAAGTGGCGGTACTGTAAATAGAATGCATAATTGTTTAGTCTTTATAACCTCCTGATGTTTTCAAACCAGTGTTCAATCCTTGGCCTTTACAGTCAAATACGTCCAACACCATTTATGAATATTTTTAACACGCTATTATTACAAATATTGCCCTTTCATTTTAGATCCATTTATTTGCTGTTAGATTTGTAAACGAAAATCAGTGAATATTGTGTATTTAAGCCTTAAGCCAATAAGAAAACAGATCCAGGTCCACTGACCTGAACACCACATCACAGTTAACGAGAATAAAAGCAAATGCCTACATGTCCTCGCAAAATATATAAATGATCAAAGGTTTAATCTTGTAACTTGTATATTTTACGTACCATTTTGTAGCATCAGTTTCACTAGTCTTTGATGCTCCCATGTTCACAAATCAGAAAGAAATAAGAAAAAATTGACAGAGCAACTAAAAAAAATGGATGTCTTTCATTTACTTTTTTTCCAAGATATTTCAGTTTCATATTCCAGATGTTTCATCTGGTCATGATTATGAAATTTTAATAAACATCCATTCCTGCATTCCTGGCCAGCTCATGTAAAGGGAGAAGATACACACTATAGGGTTTTGCAGTACAAATGCATAATAAACAAACAGCAGCTGTGTTACAACTAAATCCCTGTCTTACCTAACATGACAAGGTGCTTAATGTGGTTTTCTCTGCAGCTACTCTTTAAAGGTGTGAACAGGAACATCCTTGATTGGCCAATCAGTATGTTTTCTTTACAAACTATATATTTATTAATTAATGCAGTCCTACGGCAAAGTTTGATGTAATTTGAAACTTAAATGGCCAATATTTTGTGATTATTACTATTTTAATTATGTCTCCATTAAAGTACAGTACAGGCGCATTAAGGGGATGTTGCAGCCCCTGTGTCACCCCCTTCCCATGTCTTTGCCCCGTTGCAGCAGCACGGTGTTTAACACACATCCAGTCTTCTTCCTTCCCTCAGAAGACACTGCTTGAGAGACAAAAACCCTGGTCTCCATGGTGGCAGGCTTGCAAATTTGGCTCAATTGCTGTCTCGTAGTGTTGCTCTGTCTGTCAAATACCCTTTGCTTCTGTCTAGCCAACTGACTATAAAGGCTTTAGTGATAGTGTCTTTATGATAGACAAGATAATCAGCCTTCTGCCAGGTTCTCCCATTAACGCAGACGACTTCTGAAGTCTGATTGAGTGCTTGGTTGATGGTCCTGGTATATATACTGCTCACACTAAATTAGGGGATTATTCAAAATGATTTTAAAAAGAAGCATTTGATTTTATTTTAATAAATAAGATCATCAGAAAAGCAAATGGCAAAGCAAAGAGGGGTGAAATGAGGATTGAACTGCTTGAATGAGTGTAACAGAGAATCATCTACATTTTTTCGGCAGTTTCACAATAATTATGTGTCATTTATTTGCCAACAATATGGATGTAAATAAGATTTGTAATCCGAGGTTCTAATGTGTTTTTCCCCCACAAACTTTCATTGTTGGTGTTTTTTAAACGGTTGCTACACACAAATAATACATCAAATAATCATTTAATAATTTTAAATAAACTTAAAGTAATACTACTACTACTACTACTACTACTAATAATAATAATAATAATAATAATAATAATAATAATAATAATAATAAGTTAAATGTTTTAGTTGTGTGGAAGTCAGGGGTTGTAGGCCAGTTTGAAAAGGTGAGTTTTGAGTTTGTTTTTGAAGGAGGTGTTTTATTTTTTACTATAATTACTATAATTTGTAATTCTATTCTATTCTAATTATTATGTTATAAGAATTTGTCGAGCTACAGGAATTCTTATCTCACAAAGTAGGATATGTCATTTTATGGCAACACAGATGTTGACAAGAAATAACCAACTAATTTATTTTTTAATTTGAAAAATGTAACTACTGATAGTATACATTAAATAGTGAATGCTCAGCCAATTATGTATCTTTGCTCCAGAATCTCAGTTCATATGACCTCAATTTGCAAAGTAATCACTGTATTTACAGAACATGAAAGCATTTTTAATACTAGCTTGTTTTAAATGCACCTGGCATGTTCAGCCTTACCAATTAATTATACAGAAGTTTCATATTTAGAACTTCTTTTAGCTAGAAATGAACAATGACTAATTAATCAACAAGGCTGTGGTCTTATCTTAACGCATTAACACCTTTCTGAGACGTCTTAGCATGATAACTCTTCCCTCCCTTTCCCATACATACAGTACATTCCAATTTAAAGGATTATCATACAATGTGTTTAAGATGACAGATAGAGGAGAAAAAGTCAAGGATCATTTTCACTTTTTGGCATTGTTGTGTGATGACAAGTGTAATTACATTAGTTTGCTTAAGAGCCATGTCTCTCTCTCACACCAGCCATTGGAAATGTAATTTACTTGCGTCATTATGGAATACAATAAATCAATTTGAAAATAGTTAGATTGGATCATATTTGACTCATAATTCCAAAAGTACCCCAGTGACCCATAACCAATAAAATATATTTTAGTATTTTTAAGTCTTTACAATTTAAAATATTCATTTTATTTAACATTTGAAGCCAATTGCTAAAACCATAAATGATTTTCTGCCTTACAAATGCTTTTTACTTACTTTGTACTTAATACTAATTTTATTTGAGAAATAAAAAATAATAAAAAATAAACAGTATGTGTGAAAATATATGATATATTTGTTAGGGATAGACCTGACGAAGTGGGTAGGGCACAGATGAGAATACTCTATGGAGAACGAGGCTGAAAATGAGAATTTTAATTTTTTGCTTTCCCAAATAGGGCTCGTGGGCAAATATATTCTGAACATACAAATGACAGGTTACTAACAAACAAAATAGACAGAATAAACAATTAATAACAATAAAACTATTCAAACATTGAAATAAATCGACTTAATAGTCAAAAAATTAACTAACATAAGCTTTTCTAGACAAAGAACCACACATTGATCTTATCGAACCGAGAGCTGCAAGACACACAACTCTTCATTCCCTGCTCTCTCAAGCTATATATAAAATATAAAATATAAAATATACATTAATATTATAATATATGAAATAGAGCATTATATATATGGATATGTAGGTTTGGACAACATGGCTTGCATTGATCATTAACTTCTATTTGTTTTTAATTAATAGAAAATGTAAATTATTGGAAGTCCCACTATCCATCAAACATGCACGGGGGCACCTGTGGACAAAGATTACCAAGCATTTAGCAATATTATAAGATTCTCTATGAAATATTGTAAAATCGTATGCCCACTTTATGCAGGTGGGATACTTCGGCATTCGGATAGTAGAATCAGAATATAAAATCCCACAATCCAAAGGCATGCATGTTAAATGAATTGGTGTCTCTAAAGTGGCCCTTAGTGTGTGACTGTGTGAGTGACTGCGATTGTGTGCCCTACGATGGACTGCTGCCCCATCTAGGGTTGTTCCTACCCTTGCGCCCAGAGTTACTGGGTGGGCACCGGCTGGCCCGCGACCCCGTGTGGATTAAGCAGAAGATAATGATGAATGGATGGTATGCATGGATTCATAGATAAATAGATATAGATAGATAGATAAATAGATATCTTTATTAATCCCGAGAGAAATTTGTGTATTACAGCAGCCCATCCTGCCTTGTATCAAACGTTTCAGATTTGTGTTTAGGCTTAATCATCTAAGTATTATTTTTGGCATTGCCTATCCCTTTATAACCAAGGTGTACCATCTTCTGATGGCTATTTCCAGTGGAATTATGTGCCATGTCATAAATAATCTCAAAATGGCTTCTTGAACATAAAAATACGTTCACTGCACTAAAGTAACCAAATCTGTAGTTGTACCTATTTGTGTCGCAAATTAATTATTTTTTTACACAAATGACTTTCCTTATTTTTCACTAACCCATTGTTGTGACAGTAAGATGTTAAAATCCTATGTTTGCTGTAACTGGTTGCAACAGTAAAGATATGGCTTTGTGTTTTGTTTTCTTTCTCTCTTTGATAGAATAACTACTTGTGCATTCACCTTTAAAATTTTTAGATCAAAGTATTTTCTTCTGAAAGCCCTAACAGCAGCATCACACTCGAAAACAGGAAAAGGGGGTTCCTGCAGACAGACCAGTGATGGGTAGCTTTGTTATTTGCCTCTCTCTGACCGTGTGTGAGTGGGCGTGGTACCGTGCAATGGGTGGAGCATCAGCAAAGCGAGGGGTATTTAAATGGTTTATGAGCGGTAATAGCGAACAGTCTTGAGATCTTTGGAGGTGTACGGGGTGTCTGTAGGACTGGTGAAGATGTCATATTACGAAGTGAGTAGACCATCTAATCCATGCTTGTTTTTTTAGTTTAATTTTGGGTGCTCTTTCCATATATGAATGCATTTCCAAAACTTTCATTGTTCTTACAGCACATCATACTGGAGGATGTCTCTCTTACTGACAACTTTTCCGAGTTTGGATCAGGGGACATCGGGGCAGATTTGGAGGAGCCGTGCGACCGCGAGGTGAGCCAGGAGCTGCAGAGAATCTTCCTTCCCACGGTGTACAGCCTGATATTCGTGCTGGGCTTCGTGGGGAACGGACTGGTCGTGGTGGTGATGGGCTGCCAAAGGAAGACGCGCACCATGAACGACCGCTACCGGCTGCACCTGTCCGTGGCTGACCTGCTCTTTGTGCTGTCTCTGCCCTTCTGGGCGGTGGACGCAGCCAGCAGCTGGCATTTCGGCGGCTTTATGTGCGTCGCTGTGCACATGGTGTACACGGTGAACCTGTACGGCAGCGTCCTCCTGCTCGCCTTTATCAGCCTGGACCGCTATTTGGCCGTGGTGCGCGCCACTAGCAGTCAAGCCACCCGGAGATTGCTCTCGGAACGGGTGGTCTACGTGGGCGCGTGGCTGCCCGCTGCCTTGCTGACTGCCCCTGATCTGGCGTTCGCGCGCGCTGAGGACGTGGGATCGCGCGTCGTGTGCGAGCGCATCTATCCGACCGAGTCTGCGCCCGCCTGGATGGCGGCTTTCCGAGCGCAGCATGTGCTCGTAGGCTTCGTGCTGCCCGGTCTGGTCATCCTGGTGTGCTACTGCGTGATCATCGTCACTCTGTCCCGCGGATCCAAAGGCGCACAGAAGAGGCGCGCTCTGCGCACCACCGTGGTGCTCGTGGCGTGCTTCTTCGCCTGCTGGTTGCCGTACTGCGCCGGCATCGTGGTCGATACCCTGGTGGAGCTCGGAGTGATCGCGCACAGCTGCACGCTGGAACACCGCCTGGAGACCTGGATCTTCGTCACGGAAGCCCTGGCGTACTTCCATTGCTGCCTGAACCCGATTCTGTACGCCTTTCTGGGGGTTACGTTTAAGAAGTCGGCTGCGCGCGCTCTCACCGCCGGTCGCAGCTCCAGTCTCAAGATCCTGCCCAAGAAAAAGGGTGGCATGTCTTCAGTCTCCACAGAGTCTGAATCCTCAAGCTTTCATTCCAGTTAACACATAAGAACTTTTTACTGAAGTGTAAATAGCCCATAGCTCTAGATGGACTTGCTTTGGACAAGCCAGTAATCCATGTGTTCTGAACAGGCTGAGCCTGGAAAGTATGTATGTAAATATCAGGACTGGGCAACTTTAGGGTGGGTGATGTGATCATATGATTAATGTAAAACATTGTAATATTGTTTTCTTGTATATTTAAAACTGTCTGCCACATGCCAATATGTGTTATTTGTAATAATACAGCTCGGTTTGTATTGCCTTATTAACCAGCCCTAAAACAAAGACATTTGTCCTCCAACATTGCATTTTGTGCACACATTTCTAGCCATAATCTCCCTCCCCTTACTTTGCAGTATTGCAACGTGTTTTCTATCATCTATGGCCGCAAGAGTGCTATCTGAAATATAAGTGCCTGTCCTTATGGTTCACTGATTCCCTTCTGCACTTATGCACGCTACTGTATATATGGCTCTTATTTATTACATATGAACTTGAAAACTCAGGATGAATGATCACAGCAGAGTAACCCCAGCAAACGACCTAAAAAGCTCCCAGCGGGGAGATTTGCTGCATTTGTTGTTCTCATATGAGCTACTGGAGCTGTTTGGAGTTCTTGTAATAAACTGCTTGTTTATTTTATAAGAAAAAATGCTGTTTCCTAGTCCTGTCCAGTCCAGCGTGTCTGCACACATTATTATTTAATTTATGTAACGAGGAAAGCTGTACCCTAAAGTAAGTATCCATCTTTCTTTTCGCAGTGACACCCAGAAAATCTACAGTATATGGTTTATTCATGATCAATTGTGCCGGTGACTTTTTGGCCCAAGAGCAAACCTAGCAACTGGTATACACAAACATTTGCATAATGACCCTCCAAAAGATGTAGATGTAGATAGGAACAAAATGCCTTCTAAAATAAACTCGAAGCATCAAAGCGTGGGAAAGTGGACACACAATAGCAAGAGAGCAATGGCTTATTCAGCCTCTGTCATCGAAATGCTTTCCCTTATAAAACAGAACAGAAAGGAAAGTCAAACGTTTAAAAAATCGTAGACTATGCTATAGAGGTACAAGAATGAAAAAATATGATATAAGACATTAGTCATTAATATATCTGCAAATCTATTGAAATATGTGTTGTGTCACACAAGGAGCTATCGTGTGCTGTCTTGTTATTCTTGCTTCGTCTGTGTATATTGTTTCATAGAACATGCTATTGCAGGTTATGACACTACCAAAAGCACAACCTGAGTCACCAGCTCACATTTATAATGTAATTAATCTAAATGAAATATCAGGCAATCAGATTTCTGACAAAATCTCTTGAAGTCACTGAGTCATTTAGTAAAAAGGTCAAATAGGATCTGAAACCTATCAAACACTGGGCACAAGGTGGTAGTTCAGGGTGCTGGTGTAACACAGATCCTTAAGCACATAACCACCTCGGGGCAATTGAAAGAGGAAAGTCCAGCTATATGTGAGGGGAAACCAGAGAACACAAACCATATGGGGAGGTAGGGAAATAAAGCATTTTACTACACATTTTCATATAGCAACATTTCTAAAAACGAATCCATGTCACATCCTCCTGATATCTCAGCCTTTATTTACAGGTACAGGTATTCATTTAGCAAGACATTCTTGACTGTGGGCTTCCAAAAATGACAGTCTTACAATCCAAGCCATTATGGGTTAAGCTCAATGACCCAACAAATACAACTTAACATTTTTGGGGTTTGGACCTTAGATCTTGAAAATCAATGTAAAATAAATTTTTATAACACTTTTTTTTAAAGCAGAGCATTGTCTCAAAGCAGTTTTACAAAATTATTGGCCCAAATACTTAACTAAGAAAGCCAGGGGTGACAGTGGAAAGGAGAAATTTCCACAGCCTTATAAGGTAGAAGCATAGGGAGGTACCCTTATGATGGTTAGTTATTAAAAGTTTCTAGTAAGATTTTCAACATACAGAAGCTGACTATAACATTTTAAAGAGATGAAAATACAATATTGTGAATAGTGTAATAAAATAGAAAGCAATACAAGATAATAGTATATCTAATAAATAAAATATTCCATATAATATTGTAGTATAAGCATTATTTAGTTCCGTGAACTGAGCCACTTAGATTCTGGTGCCCTCAGAGGGAAAGTTTGATTGGCATGGGATGATCAGTCAGCTGGAGGAGGGGAGGGGGAGTTATTGCCCTCTCGTGTGGTCCACAGTCCAGTATCTTAACCGCAAAGCCACCACACTCCCTTTTATCTTGTCATCTTCTTAGACGTGCTCACACAAGGCGATCAGTACTGTATCCAAGTACGTTTAACCCTCAAAGTCTGGTTCATCTAACTAGGGTGATCGATCCGATTGAACCAAAGCTGTCAATTCAAAGTGAAATATCCCTTAATTGTTGTGAGCCGTATATTTAAGAGCGTCCAAAATGACAAGATTATCACATTTCTCACATCCCTACAGCCTATATATAAAAGAGCTCACAGACGTACCTTCTCCTCTGATCAAATGTGATTTGGCTCAGTGTTCTCATTTTAAGTTACAAGTAACTTAATTCATTCATTTATTATCTTCCGTTTAATCCACACAGGGTCCAACCGGTGCACACCCGGCAACTCTGGGTGCAAGGGCAGGAACAACAATAGATGGGGCGCCAATCCATCGTAGGAAACACACACACTAAGGGCCACTTTAGAGACACCAATTAACCTAACATGCATGTCTTTGGACTGTGGAAGGAAACCGGAGTACCCGGAGTAAACCCACGCAGACACGAGGAGGACATGCAGACTCCACAATCCCCTCCACCCTGGGATTGAACCCGGGACCTTCTTGCTGTGAGGTAACGGTGCTACCCACCATGCTGCTGTGCTGATGTAACTTACTTTTCTAAAATGTTTCCCCCCAGAAACAGTAAGGAACATTCTATTCTTATCTTAAAATGTGAATTTTGTTGGAGTGTGGGTTCAGGTTAAAACAGTTACATTTGTTGTTGTCCACTTTTAATGTGAAGATACTTAGATTAAGGACACACACACAAACAGGGTTTAAACAAGCCCCTGAACCTCTGAACCTCAGCTACTGAATGAACCCCCAGTCAATCGGAGCCGTAGGAAACCCCAGCCCATACATTTAGCATCTCAGTACCCAAAAGCCGGCCTCATGTTTCGGAGAGGGGGGAAATGCGTGAGAGTTGACCCATTGAAAAGCAAAACACATACACAACCACAATGAAGACTGACACCTGGCCTGGTCAGCTCATTGAGCCAGTGTAATGGCCTCTAATGTGGAGTGTGAAAGATTAGCATGTCTGAGAGTGTTAAGTGCCTGGTCAGACCTGGGCTCCCCCAGGAGCTGTATCTGAAAAGTGAAGAGTGAGCAGGGAGTGTTTGTTATGTGCTGGACTTTAGCACAGCTTATGCATTTGATCAGTACTTTTCATAACGACTTTCATACAACTGATACCATTTTATAATCCAACTAGTTGTGGTCTTGCTCAAGGACCTTACAGTGGCAACTCGGTAGAGGTGGGAGTTGAAACCTGGACATTCGGATATACACCCAGGCTCTTCAAGTTCTGTTGCAACAGACCACTAGACTATACTCTCCTAAGAAATACAAATCTTTTAAATCCAGACATCACGGTCATAAACAGCCAGTCAAATAAAAAAATGGTTTGTAAATATATGTGACTGGGGTAACCTAGTGACCAGGGTTCAACTTCCACCTCTGTCAAGCTGCCATAGTTGAATCCCTAAGCAAGGATCTTGACACACAATTTTATTGCTCTGGATAAAGACATTTGCTAAATGATGTAACTATTGATTTACTTTGCATTACTTACGCGACATAAGAAGAATCTACGTCTTTGTTGTGCAAGTACACTTTAATCTACATTTACTTAGGAAGGCAGAGCTCCAGTCTGTGTTTAAAAGTGTTTGAATGCATTGCCTGTTCTGGAAATTAATGTTTCTTTAAGTGGACTCATTCCCTCTTGGTTGTGTGCAGTCAGCGAAGTATGTTTATTTAGGCTGCCTGTTTTATTTTGTATTCGTATTTTGTGTTTTAGTAACTGAAAAACATGTTGTTGTTTACAACCCCAATTCCATTGAAGTTGGGATGTTGTGTAAGACATTTTGCAATCCATATTCAATTAAATACACTTTATACATTATCTTCTGCTTAATCCACACGGGGTTGTGGGCCAGCCCTCTGGGCGGAAGGGCAGGAACAACCCTAGATGGGGCGCCAATCCATTGTAGGGAACACACAGTCACACAATAAGGGCCACTTTAGAGACACCAGTTCACCTAACATGCATGTCGTTTCGACTGTGGGAGGAAACCGGAGTACCCGGAGTAAATCTATGTAGACACGGGGAGGACATGCAGACTCCACACAGAAAGAAGCCAGGTCGCTCCACCCTGGGATTGAACCCGGGACCTTCTTGCTGTGAGGCAGAGGTGCTACCCACCGAGCCACCGTGCTGCCCTCATAGATGCATAGAATTCCATAAATGCCAAAACCACCAATGGTTTGGAGTCCAAAACAGCAAAACAAATGGTATTAATATTATTACTGCCTCCTTGTCAATGTAATGTAAAGTTTACCTGATTTACAATGGGGTTGGATTTCAATAAACCCATTATAAGTTGAATGTATTGAATGATTTATTGAAAGTGAATAGTCCATTGGAACTATCATAATCTGAGGAGTACCTCTATATGGCTCTGGTGTTTATGGCTTGTGTTTCTCTGACTGACAGGGGAGAGAAGAGAAGAGAGGGGAGAGAAGCATATGTTGGTTCCTCAGGGGTTAAGGCTCTTAACCTTCAAATATTCAGATCAGTTGTAAGTTAGGCTGGCTAAAAGAGACTTCTGAAGATGTTCTAAGCATTAAATTAAACATAATGTAAGTTACACCTGTCACCAAAATTAGGGGATATTTAAAACAGAATATGAAGCAATAAAAAAGAAGCATTTGTTTTTATTTCACTAAACAGGATAATCAGAAAAGCAAATGAAAAGTCAAAGAAAGTTGTTTGATCACACAAATGAGATGCAAACTCAATAATGGTGATTGAGTAGTAAGTGAGATATTTATGGAGGTGAACAGAAGTATGTCAAACTGGACGAGAGTGCCCCCACATTGACTGGTCAGTAGGGTGTATGGTCACTAAGACTGCCAAAACACCCAGACAGTGATGGTCCTTGTGGGAACCTCTTTGTATTCATTTGAAATTTCCCCCAATTTTTGTGAGCAGTGTATTTTAGTAATAGAAACATTGCTAAATAATCTGAATATTAATAAAAAAACGTTAATAATTACCCATGTCCCTTATCTTCAGAGCCATGACAGTTAACGATGTATAAAACCAAGGTCAATATTGTGCTTAGTTACACTCTGGAGTTTGGAGTTTTTTCTGGGTCGAGTATGAGACAGTTAATGCTGTGAGTCTGAATTATGTAACCTAATTACAGTAAGAGCAAAGAAAACAGCAACTGACCCAGGCCAGGACATTGGACAGGACAGAACACGCCATAATTTACTTGTTTTCACAGTGACTGCCTGTCTGGTAAGGTCAAAACCAGGAGAGTACCCCAGTGCCAATGTCAAGTAAACTCACAAACCTTCCATTGAAACCTAACAGTGATAAGATTTGTCTGACAAAATCACTCACACACACACACAAGATTGATCTTCTCAATCATCAGAAGCCAAAAGGAAAAAAATAAAAGAAATGATTAAATATGGTGGTAAATATCCTCATCGTTAACAAGACTGTGAGACCTTAATGAGAGATGACTGCAGATTATCTTAACCATACACTTCTCACAAAAATCAGGAGATATTTCATTATGGGATATTTCAGTTTGAAGTATCCCATAATTTTTGTGAGCAGTATATATCTGAAATTAAACTTTAGGTCTTGACAGTCTTATGTGAAACACTGGCCAATCAGTATTTTCCTCACAAGCCCTTGCATGCTTTATATCTACCTACATCTTTTAAACCATGTTTAAGTCTGGGTACTGTGAACCTGACAGCAAATACATTATTTATTTTAACTTTTATTTCCTAAAGTAATTTAAGGTTGATTTGAGGAGTTGTAATGATTTTATTGTGGCAAATTCCAGACCCTCTGGATTTCAGTTACTTCACAGTCTCTGGAAAACACTGACTTTCAAGATTTTGTTAATATTTATTAGAATCCAATTTTCCATCTGTACACACTGCTGCCACACAACCAAAAATCATAACACACCCACCACCACAATTAATAGTCGGTTAGGTGTTATTTTCCTTCTGTTTCTTCTCCAGATCACAACACTTGATATCGAGTGATAGGCAAGTTTCTTCTTCTCACGCTTTTATGTAGATCATGTCTGTGCAAGTCACTACTTCCACGTTAACCAGTGTTTCTTTCAGGTCCTTGGTAGCCATCTGAGGACTAGTATGTGGACTAGAGGATAAAGTATGTGAGATATTTAATATGTTATAAAATCAGCTTTTTATTCATGATTTGCTCAATTGCAACATTTGTTAGCCAGGGACTTACCTGTATGTCCAGTACAGCAAATAACCATGATATTTAGCTAAAATATGAACTCATTCACTATCGTAATACTAATACTTAATACTTATTTTCCTCAATACTAGTCAAAAACTCCCCAAAAATGTGATACTTTCAGAGATCAAGACTTGTTCCATCCAAAGGTTGTGAGGTTTCTTTTTACATTTGATTAAAAGTCTGTATATAATTTCATGGTTGTTCATGCATTTTATTTGTATACAGAGTTGCAGATCAAAGCCACACACAATACCCTTCATTTATCAGGCATTGTATTCAAACAGCTCCATGCCTGGTTCATTAATACATGAATATCATTTGCTTTAGAACTTAGACTAACACAAGGAGATCTGTCGACAGTACGCCAGTAGAAGGAACATATTATGCCGTTAATGAACACCAAGGACAGGAAGGAAGTTGCACTTGGTGGAATTTGGCTCTAGAGGTTACCTGGTAACAAACCTGGTCCTGGTAACCTCTAGAGCCATATTCTACCATGTGCAACTTCCTGTCCTGTCCTTGGTGTTCATTAACTGCACAATATGTTCGTTCTACACAAATATTGGGAAAATGTGTATTCAGACACCTGTGTACAAGTAGCCATAGCCAAGAAACTTGAGCAGTTCCTCAAACATTGAACAGAAATCACAACAAGGAGACCAGACCAGACCTGTGTGTTTCCAGGCACTTGTTTTGTATTACATGTGGCTTTGATCAATTTGTTTTAACAGTTGTGTTTTTATCACATTCTCCATGATATGCGTAATTTAGAGAGCAATACGATTTGGTTCATTGACGGTTGGTGCATCCCTTAATGATTAAACATGTTCATAAATATGTTCTTACATGAACTGTCAATACAGTGGAACTGGTTAAAGTAACAGGAATTTGAAAGGGGTTATACAAACTCTGTTTTCGAATCTTGTACAGCATGTTGATTTACCATAATTGCATGTCTTAATATGTTCTTCAAAAACGACAGGACGAATTAATTTCCAGGTTTGCAATTTGCGATTCACCTTTTCAAATTACATTTACATCTAACTGAACTACCTTCCACTTTATTACAGGGACTCACAGAAATATACAAATATATTACAACCCCAGATGAGAGCTGGCGTCCATTACGTCCAAACAGAACTGGAATACTGATTTATTAGACCACAATACACATTTCCGCTATGTCATGGTCCAACCAGATGCCTCTGAGCCCAGAGAAATCGATTCCACCTCAGGACATGGGTAACATGCCAAGTTTTTGTGCACAGTAAGGCTTTCAGTGGCTTTAGTGAATGTAACTCTGTGCTAGTATGATTGCGCCCGTGACTTTTAAGTGTGGCAATCACGTACACCGAAGTGCCTCTGGAAATGCACAAGTACAGCCTGATAGACAGGAGGCCAGATAAGTAATCCTGTACTTGCTACTGCACCACAGTCCCTGGTGGATATCAGAAGCACTGGAAAATGTTTCAACTGGATATGGTATCGCTGTGGAAATACGTGGCCACAAGTTTTACAATGGCAGAGGGGGTCATACACATGGGAGGGAAATGTTTTGAGACTAGGGAAGGGGTCAGACCAAACTGTGGGGAAAGGGGGGTAAAAAAAGTTTCTATATACAGGCTAAGAAAGCATACATGATATCTGTGACTCATACATCTTTAACTTTGGTCAACCTTAGGTAATATTTTAGTGTTTTAATTTTGTTACAAATAAAATGGCAACAACCAGAGATACCTCTAGGACAGCGCACCAGTCCATCATAGGGTTCCGTTAAATGTACCCCTTAACCTTTACGTTTCCAGACCCACCTTGGATTTGAACCCAGGCTTTCACACATTGACATTTCCAGCACTAAGCCACCAGAGCTTCTATATTATATCATCATCATTCTGTAGCAGTCAAAGCATAATTTAATGCGACTGAGTCTCTAAAGGAAAACATTTTTCAAAGAAATGTATTAGTATCCAGGTAACACTGGATGATCTGGATCCAATGAGAGTGACATATTTTGTATTCAGCACACAGCTGGGAAGATAAGAGACTGTTCTTCTGGACTTAAAATAATGGAACTCATTAAAATTCCTTAAATCCAGTCATGCCTCTCTTTGTTACCTGGAATAAGACAGCAGCATTAAATCGAAACATGAGTGACTCTAGTCTCGAATTCTTTGATCACTGCCTGTTCTTTACACATGATTACTCAGGCCTGCTAATCCAACGCTTATGAACAAGACCAAATATAGATAGAAGTCAAGCTGACAGAACAACCCAATACCCTAAAGCTGTTTAAATAACTTTCCTTTGGGAAAGTGGCTTTTGTAAAACAGTGGCTTTTATTCAACGCTTAATATAAAACAGGGTTTCCCATGAATTAAGCAGCAACACTTGAATAGTACTTAGGATGACTGACTTCTCTGATTGCCCGAATAATGAACAACACATGCATTTCAGATGTCACAACAAATATCATACACTGAAGTCTTAAGCTTGACTTTATACCAGAACTGTCTGCAATGTAGCCATGGAAAATTCTACATAAAACTGTATGACTGGAACAATTAAACGATGGCGTGTTTCAAAACTGGACAGTTAAACCACTGCAATGAAATCTTGGTACAGCCGACCGGGCGTCAGTACGGCCCAAGGTTCCAGAAACACACCACCAGACCTTGGCGATGCAAACCCAGCCTTGTTGTGAGGCCATGTCACTTAGAAACTGTTGTACTCACTAGCTGGCTCTTACCTCCTCTGACTTCTAATTTCTTCCAAATATTAATAAAACATTACTTTTTTTTATCATGTTTTGAGGGTATACATGGTTTTACAGTATAAAGAAGACTTAATATCAACTAGAAAATGCAGCTCCCGGAGGAACTGCGGATGTGTGTTGCATCGGTGCCGTTGGTTCTGGCCTGGGCAG
>JAUZSU010129356.1:0-16969 GCA_034780255.1 Parotocinclus maculicauda
AACAGTAAGGTTACAGACAGTTTGGAGTCGACTCCCATTCTGATTCGTGTTAGAGTCGACTCCATGAGTCATGAGTCGACTCTTCTTCACCTTAGCTGTTGTGTGAGTCTAAAGTCTTATTACTCAGACAACCTAATACTGAGCATAAACTTAACATGTGTACATTTTATGATATTAATGGCTTTATCTTCCCTAAACGATATAACTCGACCTGAGTAACACCAGGAATCGGATAATTGATTCCTTTTATTATAAAGCTGTTTCTTGAGAAACGGCTGTTTATAAGGCTATTTGTAATAGAAAATTGCATAAATTCTGCAATATTTTGTGCTGTGCAGTCTTCTGCTTGCTTTATGAAGTGGGACATAAGTCAGTTTATCGAATTAACAGTCTGGAATGTGGAATCGACTCTTACCTTTTTGAGTCGAAGGTGTATAAATAAACCTTGTGAACAGACATTGACCAAAGAGAGAGTTTTATTACGCATTTTATAATTTCCTCACTTTAAAAAATATAGTCACATATTGTGCTATCAGTTGCGTTTGATAAAAGATTTCTAATGCACCCGGAACTAAGTACGTCAAATAAGTGTCCCACCGAAACGTAAATATCAACGTGACAAGGTAACTGTAAGGATGCTAATTTCCATAGCTAACTAATGTATCGGTAATTTAAATGTTCACAGGTTGGCGTCGACTTAAAAACGATTATTAACTGATATCTATAATTTCATAACTGTGCCAGTGATATGTTTTGTAAAGTAGTTGCTTTGGTTATATTTTTGCCTCTATTTCGCCTGTTGCTGGTGGATTACATCCCAAATTGCTCCGTGTTCCCTATATTAGTGCCCTAGAAAGGGTAAGAAGTATTGGCTTTAACACACTACATAGTGCGCTACATTTTTAATAGAGAAATATTAGGGATTTACCCCAGTTAGACTATGGACCGATGTAGCAGTCGCTCACTTTAACTGTTATTTGTGTTTATGTTGTTGCCAATAAGCAATATTATGAATTATAGGTTAATCTGTTTGTTTCATTTTTGTTACAGGATGACGTGAGCGTTGATAATTGCCCCCCTGCTGTGCGTGCACCTGGGTGGGGCGGTCAGGCTTCAGAGGGATATGAAATTATTGGTATGAATATTGACATGTCATCTGATTTTCCTCTCTTAATATTAAATCTTAGATTATCTAAAACTACATTGATAATGCAGATTAGAACATCTGGACACTGACAGATATGAATGGTGACATACTGGACAAAATAAAAATCTTAAGGAATGCATGCGCCATTGTGAAAGTGTGAATGTTTCTGATGCACAGATTTATGATGTTGATATGTTCTCAGAAATTCAGATGGCTCTTCCTCCTTGTCATCACCATCTCTCTACTGCTGTGGTATAGTTACGTAATCAAAGCAAGAAAGGCTCTTATGAGTCTGGGACTTCGTGGCTATGTGAGAATTTCGCCTGGAATCCTGTCCAAATTTCAAGTAGGTTGTGTAATGTATTATTATTTTGTTATGAAGGTTGATCTGGAAACTCCTTAGTCCATTGGTGATATGCTTTATGCCATTACACTCTGGCAAATGCTTGGCATTGGGCATAGTGATCTTAATGCCTTGTGTGAGGCAGCTTGGTCATGATAAGCCAATCCCATGAAGCTGCTGGCAAATGCGTTTGGACTGATTTCCAGAGAGTGTTTTGAACTTGGTAGTGACTAGCTTTGTGACTGACCTGTTGTTGTTCCTAGGTGTTTCCATAACCCAGTATTAGCAGCTACATGTTTGCTTTCTTGATGTTGTGCACCCTGTTGTCAGTAGATGTGGCTGAAGAAGCTGAATCCATTAGTTAGAAGGGGTGTCTGCATAATTTTGGCATTGTAGTGTATCTGTCATAGTTACAGGAATCCAAAAATGTTACTTTTCTGTAAAAATGTTATTCAGTAGAATGAAACTGGGTGATATAATGCTCAAAAAGTGTAGTAGATTGTGATTTCATATTTGGGTTCTTTGGGGGCTATGCTATTTGAATAAATCGAATTGATATAGAATCCGATTCTAACAAATATAATTCTGATTCTATTTTTATATCAGTACCTGGATCTGCGCTGTGGCCGCTGTGCTGTGGTCTCCAGCTCAGGTCAGATGCTGGGCAGCAGGCATGGGAGTGAGATCGACAGTCACGACTGCGTGATCCGCATGAATGCCGCACCAACGGAGGGTTTTGAGGCCGACGTGGGCACCAGGACGACTGTCCGAGTCATCTCTCACTCTAGCGTGCGACATCTGCTGCGGCGTGAAAACCTTTTCTTTAGGCACAGTGCTGACA
Organism: Parotocinclus maculicauda; assembly: GCA_034780255.1. Lineage (NCBI taxonomy): Eukaryota > Metazoa > Chordata > Actinopteri > Siluriformes > Loricariidae > Parotocinclus > Parotocinclus maculicauda. The sequence continues at coordinate 2,332 of JAUZSU010129356.1, forward strand.
CGCTCTATGTGGTTTGGGGCCCTGAACGGAAGATGAGGCAGGACGGACAAGGCAGAATCTTTAACGTGCTAGTGAAGCTGGCACGAAAATATCCGGACACGCACATCTACGTCCTGAGCAGGGACAAAATGATGCAGTGTGATCAGGTCTTTCAGATTGAAACTGGCAAGAACAGGTAAAGATGATGATAATCGTAGTAAGGTATGATTCAAGTGTAGCTATGATTAATTATGGATTAGCTAAAGATCTAAATATTAGAGCGTTAGGTGAAATTGGGTCTCTCTGTTTCAGAATGAAGTCGGGTGCTTTTCTCAGCACTGGATTTTTCACTCTGATTCTTGCACTGGACTTGTGTGACAGCATCAGTGTTTATGGGATGATAGACGGATCCTATTGCAAGTAAGTCACTATTTTGTTAAATTTCCCCATTCTAAAATGACCCTGTTTATTTAAACACTACAGGTATGAGCCACTCAGACAGTGTCTGTTAGTATATACTGTACAGTACTATGCAAAAGTCTTAAGCGTTCTATACTATACTATCTATTAATAGTCAGGCAGCACACCACTTTCAGCGCGGTTGTGATGGTGTGTTAGTGTGTCTTGGGCCGATATGAGTGGATCTGGCAAAGCAGTGCTGCTGGAGTTCCTAAACACTGTTTCAGAGACAGTAGATCATCTTTTGTTGCACACTTTGTGTTAGTCATCCTCTAATCCTTCATCAGTGCTCACAGGATGCTGGTGACTAACACTAACACACCACCAACACATCAGTGTCAGCAGACTGAGCAACTGTGTGCTACAGCTTTACAGTGAGATAAGAGTTTACCTTAAATAAGAAAAAATAGAAAATCAGTATTTACAGTAGTCAATCCATCCATCCATTCATCTATTATCTTCCACTTTATCCATACGAAATCGCAGGCCAGCCGGTGCCCACCTGGCAACTCTGGCCACAAGAGCAGGAACAACCCTAAACGGAGTGACAAACCATCGTAGGGCACACTAACACAGCCACGCACACCGTCACACACTAAGAGCCCTTTTAGAGACACCAATTAACCTAACACGCATGTCTTTGGACTGTGGGAGGAAACCGGAAAACATGCAGACCACACAGAAAGGACCCAGGCTGCTCCACCCTGGGATTAAACCCAGGACCTTCTTGCTTTGAGGCAGCTGTGCTACCCACCGAGCCACCATGCAGTATGTAGGCAATGTTGAGAATAAATAAATCAGTGTATGGGAAACACACAACTACAGTATCCCATATAGCAATTCTAAATACCGCATATAATACTGTAGAGTGTTCAGACAACGGCCAGATCTTATAACGTGCAGTTTCACAGAAGCGACACACACCTGTATTAACTTTCACATTTAAATAATGCACTGAGAAGCTTGAAACTTTACAATGGAACTGTGTTGTGCTTCTGTTATGTGCGCTCTGTAGAAATCTTAAGCGCAATCATAAATAGCCTTTATGAGGATAAGCAATCCTATGTTTGATATTAGATGTCAAGTTACATTAAAATGCAAGTTTAAAATCAATGCAGACGAGAAAGCTGTTAGTAACAGTTGATCTAAAGCCATTACATTGGTATTGATGTGTAACATTATGTATTGTACAGCAGTTAATCCAACTCCAACCTTAAAATGGGATTAACTGAGAAGCGTGATGCTATTTGTGTTAACGTTTGATGATTTATATACAATAACGCACTATTTTTTACCCTAAAACTATCCACTGACACTTTTCCAAGTAACAACAAGCTATATGCACACAAACATAACATGTTTACAAGTAACACAATTACGATAATAAATAACTGTTATTTTTGAATTCTTAATTAATTTTACTTTTAGTTTTTGTCCCACGTTAATTGGTAGTGTAGGGCGGCTTGGCGGGTAGCACTGTCACTTTACAGCAAGAAGGTTCTGTGTCAAGTCAAGTTTATTTCTATAGCGCTTTTATCAACGGAGCATTGTCTCAAAGCAGCTTTACAATCTTATATTATCTTAAAGGGACAATCCCAAATTGATCAAACCTAGGGCCACAGTGGAAAGGAAAAACTCCCTGAATGTAGAAGGAAAAAACCTTGGGAGGACCAAGACTCAAAAAGGGACCCATCCTCCATGGGTGGCCTAGATGTTAATTAGGTAAATACTTAAAAGTATTAGTAATAGTAAAATCAAGTAAGTAATGCAATTTACTTGCATGAGTGCTGCCGGCTGTGGGAAGCTACACTGAGCTGTGTGTTGAGATATTTTGAGAGAACAGCAAATTTAAATTGATGTTGTCCAAATTGTCATATTTTCAGTGTTGTCCCAGGAAAAGATATAATAAAATAATTACAAAAGTATAAAGGGTGTATACTTTATACATAGATAACCACATTGAATGGACTGAATGAAGGAATACACACACAATGAAAGCAAAATTGAACACATTAAAATTGAGCAAGGTTACAGTCAAATCACATTTGAAATATAATCAATAACCAAATTACAGAAAAAAAACCCAGGACCAGGAAGCATTATCTAGTTAAAGCAACATGATAACATTAGCCAACTGACAATAAAGAACCATTTTGCTGCCTAAAACACTGAAATAATGATCATTTTTGATCATTTATTTCACAGCATAAGACATAAGCACACACTCATTAGGACAATGTTCTCAGCGTCAGCTTTATCAGTAACTTCTATATTTATTACATACCTTTGCAAACTGTGTCTCCTTATCTTTTTTACTGACCATAGAAACAGGAACTTGATGACTATTTTCCACTTGGTTGGAATAAAGTTCATCCAAAATGGTGTCTATGATGAGCAGTAATGTAATTGACCAAATTAAGCAGTAAACTGTTTCTTGCTGTCACAGTTAAACGTCACAAAAGCTTAAAATGTAGAAATAGCTTCATGGTGTCAAAATAGAGCCACAACATAAGAAGGTAAGCAATTTCAGGATAGGCTGAGTCTTTGAGGAGCAAAAAGAGACGTGCAGAGGATCTCCATAAGAGGCCAAACATAAGAAAATTATTTAATGTTTATAAACAAGGTTAGGAAAGGAAAGATTGGAAGGGATTTGCATATCTTTTCCTCTTCATTGGATAATATTATATTATAATGATTCAAGCAATCTTTGGGATGATATAACCACGTGGGGAGGGGATTACTTGGAGAAAACATTTGTCAAGCACTACAATATAACATAGCATTCACAAATTCAACTTAAAACTTTAAGAAGTATTATGTTAATCATCCAGAAGTGGTGTTGACTTCTCTGGGGTCAGAGGCATCTAGAATGGATCATTACAGCCGAAATTTATTGTGGTCAGATGAATTAGTATTACAGGTCTTTTCTGGAAGAAATGCAGGTTGTTTGCTCCGGACCAAAAACGTACGTAAGCAAAGGTAACACATATTGTTTTTGTGCGAGCTAATATTTCTTTCTTGTTGAAATAACTGTTGGATTGTAAGCTAAAGAACTGTAAGCTATTAACAAATAAACGTGTTCAATGTTAAAAGTGAAATGTTAGCAATATTAAATGTCTACTGAACTGAATAATCTATAACATAAATGAATTTTTTAAATAAATTGTCACAACTAGAACTTTGATTTCAATCAAATTTAAATAGTTAATTGGTTTAGCTACATTTATTCAGCCGTATCAAAATTCATGTGGTTGTCCTAACGCGATAGTGCAGGGTGTGTGTGCCCGACCAAAGACAAAAAGGACCATCCAGACTGTTATTAGCAACAAGTACAGGTACAGAAGCCATGGTCTGTCATGATAGTGGGTGATGCCTGTGCCCTTAAAAAGATGATTAATGTAGAAAAATAAATTAATATTTTAGAGCTCAACTCATTCCTTTAAGACGACACCTTTTTAAGGGATGCATTTATTTTACACTTACAGCATTTAGCAGACACCCTTATCCAGAGCGACTTACAATTTATATTTGAACCCAGGACCATCAGGTTTATTTAGGTCCAGAGTCCAGTACCTTAACCGCTAGGCTACCACAGTCCCATTTATCAACAATACAAGTTGCCCTGAAATATGCAAATTCCAGTGTTTCTTTGAGGAATATTGTTTTTAAGCATTTCAATAATTTTCTCATACATTTGTTGATCACTGGAGATCCACTGAATACATTTTCTCAACAAAGACTCGTTACGTTACACCCTGCTTAAGACGCTTCGTGATGTTCTTTGCTATTGCCTCCCGCCTGGGGCGCTTAGATAGCAACAGAGCTTGAGAATATCTGAATGTCAATGGGTGTGGCGGTCTCGTAATTTCTGGCACACTTCTTTTTCGGTTAACACTAAATATTGCTGTGCCACTGACTGAAAAAACCTAGATCAAAGTTAATTGCTATTTTGGCAAAGAATGGTCAAGACAGGTGTATGGACAAGGTAAGTTGGCATCTGTGCAAAACTAATATAACATTATTCTACATGAACACAAAATAAAAATCATTGTCATATTACTTATATTAGTGTTGGCTGATTCATGAGTGAAATTTATTAATTATATTTGCTAACTGCACCATTGAAATAGGAATCTGCCAATGTCAGACCTGACTATTAAAGGGAATTGCAAGTGAAAAGCTGATTGGTTTATTGTACATTATGCCCAAAACACACCCATGATTAATTAGTACACACCTTTTGACGGCTCCCCTAATAGAACGCTAAAACATGGCCCTCAGCCTTTTGTGGATACTACTTTTGTACAAAATAATGATTATAATCACTTGTTGACACACTGTTTGAAACCACATCACAACTGTCTTTCTTAACCTCATTACTTGCTCTAAATTGCCCCCATCCCACCTTCCTTTTGAATGTGCTGCAGGCCTGAATGCAAGACAAGATGTTTCTTAACAAATAAAATGAAGATGATAGGAAAAAAAACATTAACTTAGCATAGCTTTAATTAATACAGTTTGTTAATGTAAGACATACTGCATTTTTCTTATTTGCATTTTCCATACTGTCCAAATGTTTTCTGATTTAACTTGGCGTATTGAATATCTAGGTAAACTGCTTTTTAAGTTCATTGTACATTAAAGTCCATTTTCTGATATTGCCGTGCCAATAACTTTTCCTACATCCCTGAAATATGTTGATTATATTATAAAGTTCATAATGTAACCGACTTTATTGGTATTTGTCCTGTGTGTAAACTCACACCTTCCTGTTCGAGCCACAGTGGGATTCACCCAGGTGATCCTTGTACCTGTTTATGGCCTTTACAATGCTGTAAATGTGGCAGGGTTAAGGTTTCAGAGATACAACATGATTAAATAAACTCTCTTCCAGATTTGACAGCATATCGTATTCATGGGATAACAGCACAACATGGAGGAGCTAAAGAACAGGGGGCATAAGAGAGAGGGGAGGCACAGGTACCTTTAAAATAACTGTTTTCAAATATTCTCACTCTATATAATATTCAAATAAATACTTTTCCAAATATTGGGAACTAATAAATGTACCGAGTATAGTTACTGAATTTGTACTATATACAATATACTGTATTTGTAACAAAATTATGTTAAACAAATCCAACTTTGCCTCATTGTTGTACTGTGGACATGTAGACGTTTATATTATTTAGCATTTACTGTGGAGAATTATTAAGTAGTGTTATTTATATGAAGATGAAGGCGACAATATGTAAATTTCTATCACTGTCATCAAAGCAGCACAGCTTTGATTTTTATATTTAACACATATGTAAGCAAAGTTTACGCATATTGTTTTTTGTGCGAGCTAATTTTTCTTTCTTGTTAAAATAACTGTTGGATTGTAAGCTGAGGAAATGTAAGATATTAACGAATAAACGTGTTCAATGTTAAAAGTGAAATGTTAGTAATATTAAATGTCTACTAAACTAAATAATCTATAATATAACTTGATTTTTTAAATACACTGTCACAACTAGAAAAAAGATTTCAATCAAATTTAAATAGTTAATTGGTAAAGCTACATTTATTCAGCCGTATCAAAAATCATCTCGTCGTCCTAAGACGAAAGTGTTAGACTTTTTATTCTTATCTGCCAAATAAATTAGGAAATTGTTCCTTTTGATTGTGCAAAAGTCATCAAGGCCTCTTTTACTAAGAAGGGAGGCTTTTAAAAAATCCATCAAGCCACCACTGCTGGGCCATTAAACAAATCCATTTATTCTCACCTGCTGAGCTCAAGTGTAAATTGTTTTGGATTAGGCATCTATAAATTTTCCATATCTATATGTCAATCCATCTAGTCCAGATCAGAAATGACTGTAAAAGCCTAGATTCCATACTGTGGTTCTAAGAGTGTAGACTACGTAATGTAATTTTAACTGTCTGAAATCTGTAGATCAAGATAGCAGATCCATATGGTAACCAAGACCAGATGAAGATTTTCTTTGTCAAGCAAAAACAAAAAGAAGAAAATAAAGACAAATGTCATTATTTCGTACTTCATTTTACATTCATTATCATTCATCATACATAATATGTTAATAAATAATGTTACATTGCATAATATATTTAAACAATATTGTGGAAAATTATTTTCAATTATTATTATATTACAGTTTTAGCCAAACTAAGAGAATGTAACTATTGGAGCAAGTGATGATTCTGTTTCCCTTCTTCTATCAAACTTAAAGTCACCACATAAAGTCAACAATATGCCAGTAGCATCCATTCTGTTCAATTTGATTATTAAATGTGAAAACAGAACAATAACATTTCAGTGTAATTTAATTTTCAAATCGTGTTCGTTGATTGAAAACTCAATGAACAATAACTAGTTTTTTCCTGTTTTTACTTTGATAGTGATTTTTTACTCTGTTTAAATGGATTGTTGATATTAAATAATGAAAGAAAAACTCCACCTTACCCCTAGACAAGACCAAATGAGATTAAGACCGCTTGTTTATGGTCTTAAGACAGGTCCCGAGACTAAAACTGGCTTGAGCACTACAACACAAAACTTAGATTATAAAATTAGAGTTCAGGGAAGCTGAACTACATTTACAGCATTTAGCAGACGCCCTTATCCAGAGCGGCTTACAACCAAAATATTCTTACAATCCAAGCAATGGTGAGTAAACTGTAACAGCTTGGCAGAGGTGGGATTTGAACCCAGGACCTTCAGGGCCAGAGTTGAGTGTGGTAACCGCTATTCTACCACAATCCCAATCTAAACTAAAACATAGCAAGCATTAAAATATAGATATCCCAATCTGTTCATAATATTATAGTATACTATAATATATACATTGCTTATATTTATCACTATATTTAAAACTATTACAAGGTGCCCTTATACAAAGTGACTTTAAAAGACATTAAAAAGATCTTTGAGAAATGACACCATGAGTTATATACAGTATACAGTAGTAATTTATTTGACATTAAGTAACCCTTAATGAGACTAAACTATGTGGTAACTAAACCAAGTCTTCAGAAATCTGTCATTTAGAAGCTTGTTTTGACTGCATGAAGCCCTTAAGTAACATTTTATGAAATACAGTTTTATGATGAGACACATTTCTGAAGCTGGATGATGTGCTAATGCTATTACAGGGACACATGGGATCCCTTTCAGCTCAACCCCGTTGGGGCCGAGAAGGAGAAGAAAAGAAGCATTTTACTGTTCATGCAACGCTTCATGGCAGTGATTGTAGGCCTGCTGGTCTTGACCACTGCTGTCATCAGCAAGGTGAGTGGTTGGTTCTGTTTCGTGTACAGGTAAATATGCTTATATTCACATTCATCATGTAATGGCTGACAGCTATAAATAAAATATCGACCCCAAATTAAATAAAGTAAAAATACCAGAAAATGTCAGAGACTTAAAAAATGTGGACTATTAAAATGATTTTCAATATATAAAACAAGCAGAAAACAACAGTCCAATGACATAATTGTATGTATTATTAATATATACAAAACTATTAATAATAATTTATATTATCGCATTACTATAATTCAATAGCATCTTGTATGTTTCCTTTTGCTGGAATGACAGTGTGATGTCAATCTGATGATCCACGTTATCAAAGCATGATTTCACAATATTCCAAAGAGCATCTTGTGATGTTACTAAATGCCTGGCTTCCTCTGTCTTCAAGTACCCCATAACTTCTCAATGGAATTTAGGTCTGGTGACTGTGGACTAAAGTTCATGACAGTTAGTACTAGTTGATCTTCTTTGGGTTTCAAGTAATTGCTTCTAATTAATTTAGAAATTATAATTTTTCAATATGAAAATGTTTTGCATTTTAAATAACCATGTATCAGTGAAAACCTAATGTACTTAATATTCGATTTGATCTATATCTGTATCAGTGTATAACTACACTTTAATAGTTATGAACTATGTATAATATGTATTTCATTATTTAGTTACAATAACTGGTTAAACAATATATGTTTAATTGTTTACATACTGCTGCCTTTCTTCATTAATCATAACGTCATTAAAAATGAAAATGTTATTTTGACTACAAGGTGCCAATAAATAAATCCAATTAATAATGCTACGGTTGAATAATATTTGTCCGAACACGATATACATTTATACTTTTTAGCCAAATGCTGAACAGAAAAAAAAAGAAATTCAGGTCTTTAGATATTGAACATGCATCTCAAGATAACCCTGGATACCAGAGCATCAATAGTAAAACAATGACATTCTGTAGCTGTGAGCGAGTGAAAAGTTACAAGTTTGAAAGTTAGTTGAGATTCCATTAAACACACATTATGTAATGCTGGCCAGCCGGTACTGTATAAATAATGTTTATTAGTTTTTCATGATCTGGATCATTACCAACTTAGATCAGGACAATTTGTTATCATATATATTCTCCTTTATCACATATTCTTGTTTAATAAATCCCTTAACGTGTACACTACATATCATTAATCTATCCTAACAACAACCACACCCTTCTGTTATTAAAACAACAGCTTGATATGGACATTACTGTCTCTAAGACATTTTATGATGTGACAAAACTGTTGATACTTTGTACTCTGTTTATCTAGTCATACTGTGTGTCTGTACATGATGGGAATGATGAGACATGAATAGCTAAGGGATTGCAAATTGTAACACGGTATGTCCTACCCAAGCAATGTTTAGTTCAGCTCCCATCCTCTGGTAAAATTTTGGAAGAAGGAATGAAATGTAAAAAGGAAGTTGATATCAGGAAAACAACAAGGACACCTGTATCAGCCTGTCATGTAATGAATCCGTGGTAGTGTGTAAGAGATACAGATATCAGATTTTATTGCCCCAATTCACCGATTTACTGTTGTAAAACCACATGTCAATCCAATTTTTACTGCATTGTGTTTCACGCAGGGTTCCCTGGTAACACTGGCCACACTTGCCAGTAACAAATCCCTGAGGACCAGAGAAGATAAGCAGTTCTACATGCTTCTGCTAATGTGTGCCCTTGTTATGCCAAACCTGATGGTTTTCCTCAAGTGTCTGTGGAAATGCGCTTTTAAAAGTTTTGTTGCACCAAACATGAAAACAATGGGGATTGTAAGTTGATCTGCAAACATTCCAGCTCTGCTTAAGTAAAAAACAAGGCTCAGACAGGACAGCAGATGGATTTGCTTGTATTCCAGTGTCTCTTAATCCATCACATCCAATTCACCAAATTTTTATACTTAGAATTTTATCGATTTCGTCCAAATTCACTATAGAACACACCTATAATATGTCAGATTTTGCAAATTTTTGAGAATTAGCAGCATCATTACTTATAATTGAGTATAAGTAAACAATGCAAGCAATAAATGCAAGCGATGTAACCAGTTTTTTATCAACTAAAGTCATTAGTTTAAAGTAAAGAACAAGAACAGAAATACAGCTTGTGATTTTGTACTGGTTAATTTGTGTTTCTTCTTGAAGATTTCAGCAGTTGAGATTCTCGTGGCATTGGGGACTTCCATCCTGGTCCTGATTGTGATGCCTCAGCTTGATGTGCTCACCAACCTCTTCATAACAGGAGGAGTTTGCTTTCTGACTGCCCTCCTTCATATTATATTCCGTCTTCAGCACCAGCGCTGGATGGTCATCTTTCCGATCTGCTCTCTGATTCTAGTGTTCACTGGTTATGCTCTGCTGGCTACCGACTACTATGTGCGAATTTCTTCTTATGTCTCGGACCAAGGGCAGGATTGCTACATATATGTTGCCCTTGCTATATTTGCCTCACTGCTTGTATCCCTTAATTGGTGGGAGAACCCTGTGCAGGCCAGTGGTGGATGTTATGATATGCTGAATGAATTGGATGGCTTCAGAGACTTTGTTTTTATGTTTACCAGTCTCATGAGGATTGCTGTCACCATTGCCGTGTACTTCCTGTATTATGGTCTGTTGGCTGAGACCCGTATTGACTTTGGGGCATTCTCAGATATTAGCCAGAATACCCTACAAATAGGCCTTGGGATGTTTTTCCTGCAAGCTTTCTGTTCTGCTGCTTGCCATTGGTTTGGGGTTGTGGCCTGCAAGATCCATGCGGTGAAGATGAGCTTTGCTTTGCCCATCTCTGTGGCAGGCCCTGTCACTCTGATTGTCGGCATATCTATTTTCTTGGCTCAAGCTGACAGCTTAAATATGTCATCAGAACCCTCATTTACGTGGCCAGCCAACTACACGCCAATCAACAACCCTTTCTTAGATTTTTGCACAAGACTTGTAAACCTCAAGGACACTAACACTACACCAGTAGTCATTCTGGAGCTCTCCAACAGTATCTGCAAAACAACACTGAATAGCCATTATGACGTTTGGCCCTTTTCCATGCTCGCACTTGAGGGGGTCTGCATGTGGCTCGGGTTTGTCACATGCACCTACTATGTCTGGACTTTGAAGGTACCGCGCATTGAAAGGACATCTCAGCTGTTTGTGCGTCGTCTGTATGAGGCCGCCTTCGTTGACATGTCCCTGCTTCTCAACACCAAAATGAAAGTGAAAGATCCAGAGAGGTGATTTGCTTCATTTGACCTGTTTTTAATAATGTTTTTTAAGCCAACAAGTCAGTTATTTTCTTAAAAATGCATTCAAAATGCAAACCCTCGTGCCATTTATGAATTCTAAATTATCACAGAATGTCTCATATGATATTTGGAAATTGTAAACAGACCAAGCTGGTCAATCAGAAAATCCCCAAAGCCTCTCTATTACAATACAAATGTACATAGCTGATTTTAAAATGGAAAAACAAGGTAGTAATTTGTAAATAAATTAAAAAATAATTATTTTAAAAATAGTTATAGCATATATGCCAGCTGACTTGCTTTCTGCAACAGGTTACATTTGAATAGGGTATCACCGTATGTGGAAATAATCACTCGTATTGGCATAAGATTCATCAATTCAGTTTCTTATCTGATAAATCTGCATAAGTTTGCACAGGGCTGAGGGAAAACCCGTGTCAAACCGGCAACAGAGTATTAACATAATACTCCCAACATAATGTACGTATATGTACATCCTGGTACCTAAAAATGCTTTGTCATTTCCTATAGTGTTTTAGTAAAACTGCCTTACCCAGTTTATTTTACTGTCATTGGCATCTCCATGTTTAAATGTTTGTTAGACCAGTCAACTATTCACTGTCACAACTGTGTGCATGTGATACACATTGTTGTGTTACTCACAGCAGTGCTATAGAGTGACACTGTTGGTTCACTGAAGGCTTGCTGGCACTTTAATTTGTTTTGCAATATAAATGCATAGTGATTTGAAATGCATAAATACTATTAAACATGTTCCTATCCTATCGTTCCTACTTTTTAGGTTGGAGTCTATGGATAACTGTGTAATTTATCTCTGTGCAACAATGTGGCATGAAACATATGATGAAATGCTCAAGATCCTGACTTCAATGTTCAGGTACTACTCTAGTTACGTCTGTGGTTGATCATCCAAGCAATATAAGCCTGGTTTTAGGTTCAATCCAACTAAAATCTCTCATGGATTCAGACTGGACAGGTACAGAGGCGATCCAAAGGAAGAACACAACGATTATTTTGACTTCGAGTGCCATATTTTTGTGGATGATGCCTTCCAAGACGACAAAGAAACTGAAAAAAGATTGGTCAATTCATATGTGGAAGATCTTATAAATGTGGTAATGGAAGTATACAGGTATTTATGGATTTTAATTGCTCTAAGACATAAATTGTTTAATTCTTTTTTTTTCAAAATTTAAGACTTCTGACCAATTTCTTTTCAGAGTATTCACAAATAAAGAGCCAGATGAGGTCTCCATCATTGAAAGTCCATATGGTGGCCGGCTTGCCTTTGTGATGCCGGAGGGAAACATGCTATATGTTCATCTCAAAGACAAACAGCTAATCCGAAACAAAAAACGATGGTCACAAGTAAGGATTTAAACTTGTTTTAAACTTGTTTATTATTTAAATTTAAAAATGTAACTTGATTCTATTCTTTTTTTACAGATAATGTATATGTACTATCTTCTTGGCTGGAAAGGTTATATAGTTAAAAATCCCCAAAAAATAACAGTAAGTCTTCTATTAGTATTACATTCACTGAACTTGCATGTAATTTATAAGTTTATGATAAAAAAATGGTCTGTCATAATTAATCAATATTACTTTTTAAGATAATAAAAAATGTGTACTATTGCAAAGAAAAAAAAAATATTCCATTGCTTTCTTTGTTATTTTTCATGTAATTTTTGTATTTATCATAACGTCGCTTATATTTATTAATCATGCTCATAACAATGCCAAAAACAAACATTATTTTTACTAAATAGTGCAAACACTAGTAGTTCAGACAGAAAGTGAAAATATTAATTTTGTTTTAGATGTGTTCACAAAAATATTTTAATAGATATAATTTGTTTATCAAGTACAGACTCATCGTGCAAATGATTTATAAATGATTTAACATCATATGCTAACAGAGACAGAACAATGTATGCCGTGCAAGTCTCATATCACTGGATGGAGAGGCTTATCTTCTGCCAAACTTTGACAATGACAGCAAAAGGAAACACATATCAGATGACAACACATACATCTTGGCTTTGGATGGAGACACTGATTTCCATCCCTCTGCTGTGATTTTACTGGTGGACCGTCTTCGAATGTACGACAACGTGGGGGCGGCTTGTGGTAGAATTCATCCGACTGGAATGGGTAAGCTGTGACATGCTGTAGAGTCTCCAACTGGGAAGAAGGCTTTGTAAATCATTTTACAGAACATTTAAATTGATTGCAGGGCCAATGGTGTGGTACCAGAAGTTTGAGTATGCTGTGGGTCATTGGCTACATAAGACAGCAGAGCATGTGTTTGGCTGTGTGCTTTGCAGTCCTGGATGCTTCAGCCTGTTCAGGGGGTCAGCTCTGATGGATGACAATGTGCTAAAAAGATACACCACCAAGGCAACCCAAGCTTCAGAGTATGTCCAGTATGACCAAGGTACCCAGTCCTCTTAATGTTGGTCTTCAAGTGTAAAACAATTGATGTACTAAATAAATGATTTAAGACCTTACTAATCATGTTGAAAAACCACAACAGGCTATAGAACTACATCAGTCTCAGGTTCAATTGCTCATCTGATTGATGGTCTGAAATTAATAGTTAACTGGGCCATAACTATCTAAATTTGTTTAGCTGTTGTGAAAGTAAGCAGTTCTTAGTATTTCTCTAACAACAATGCATTTTCAGGTGAGGATCGATGGCTTTGCACGTTGCTTCTCCAGCAGGGTTGGAGAGTGGAGTACAATGCTGCATCAGATGCCTACACTAATTCTCCCCAAGAATTCAAAGAGTTCTACAACCAAAGGCGCCGCTGGGGTCCCTCCACCCTTGCAAACACATTAGACCTTCTACACAGCGGGAAAGAGACTGTGAAAAGAAACGCCTCAATATCTATGATCTATATTTTCTACCAGATCTTCACTGTGGCTTCCTCTATTCTTGGACCTGCTTCAGTCACCCTGATGGTAGCTGGTCAGTATGTTTAGATTGAACAGTACTAACAGATTTAACAGACTAAATTCAGTCCTCAGCTGATGATAACAATGAATATCGACTCAATTTTTATGGTCTGGAGCTTGATGACTTTTTATAAAACATTGGCAATATCAGAGGAAATGGAATAATGCTAATTAACCTAGTAATTATTGAAAACATATCCAAAGCTGTCCAAATGAGGACTTTATGGCTGACCTCACATTCAGCTGTAGTTATAATTTAATGGCAATATTTTTTTTCCTTACTGATCGAGTTGGAAAGACTTTTGAGTGTAAACTGACAAGACATGGTAGGTTTCTCTGTCTATGGCCGATGCCAGGTTACATTTATTGTGTTTCAACTGTAGAAAAAGACATGATATATCTTTTATATGAAATCTGCGGATGCAAATACAGTCGATTCCGGTTAATGGGACCACCAGTTAATCAGACCAGCCGCTTATTTGGACAAAATCCTAAAGTACCGAAACAAATTCTATTAAATACGTGTTATGTTATCCGCTTATTTGGACCAAAATTCCAAAATTTATTTTATAATGAACAAAGTTGGTAAGTAACAGTAGTTCTTGTTTGTACGTTCTCTATACGTGTAAATCGT
>JAUZSU010129377.1:0-16962 GCA_034780255.1 Parotocinclus maculicauda
CTATTAACATGATATGTACTCTTAAACATCATGTAGTGGGATCAATATTTTAAAACAAACTCCCTCTGAACGATCAATTAAGATACCTCCCAACAGCACTTAATTTTCATAATTTAGCTGCCCCAAATTGAACTGTAGTCAATGGCCTCCAATGGAATAAGTGTGTTGTCTTTCAACAGATGTGACTGAAAGTGTATCGGGAACACTCTGTGCATTAGGGCCTGAATACTAAATGAACGACTGCAATGATCCAAACCAAGCAGACACTTAAAAAACTGACACACAGGAACCCAGAGAAATTACTTAAAGGATCGGTTACATCTAAAATGATGGAATCAATAACAATATTTTCCCTTGGAACCTCTTGCACTGATAAGCAAAAACCAAGCTTAAAAGCCACATTAAACTTTAATTGGGTGCAGTTTGCTCAGGCAATTGGTAATATCTGGACAGCTGTTTTCTGCTGTGTTTAATGCTTGTTTCTTTTGCCATGTCAGTGTCATCTACTAATTGCCTTTTCTTGGGGATACATGATCCTATTGAATTCAATCATAGCAGTATGAAACAGGGAAAAGCTTTTGTGGGGCTTGTGTCAGGACAAACGTCAAAGGCTGGGACACTCACTTATTATATCTGCCATCAAGCCATCAAGTGACAGTCACTTATTTGTTGTCTTTTGGATGCTGTGGTAATGTTAAGTCTGTCTTTTCTTCATCCTTGAACGACAATTTCTCACCTAGACACTTTTTTCAGCAGTCATCTTGTAGAATGCAAGCAATCCCAAGGTTTCAAATATATTTTCCATTGCAATTTATATATTCGTATATCCTGAAAGGTGAGCTACTTAGGTGTATTGTCCTGCAGAGTAAAGGCAATGGAAGTGACATAAGTCACTATACATTCAGATTTCAAATGCAATAAATGATTTCTATTGATGTAAGCGGAGGAGAATGTATGTGAGACTCCCACAGCTGTCTGATGTGAGAAGGGAAGTGAACTGGTTTATGGAGGCCCCAATCAGTATTTACTTGAAAAGCAAAACTTGGAAGAGGTTGGTTTTAATATCTCCTTCAGGGCTGGGACCAATGCAGACTGTGATTTCACAAGTGCAACCCGAGCAATCACCGCTATCCCCCCTGATTGCTTGGCCTGCGTCTCTGAGGATGCAAGGAGTGAAAGATTATCTTTCCCCCGAACTTCCTCTGATTACTGACTTTGAGAGGCATGCCTTCATCAGCCAACACGCGGCAGAACCTTGCAGTCATAATGTAGTATTTATTAAAGACAGAGCTATTTAAGCCGATCGATACATTCAATCTCTGTCTGTGTCTCTTGGCTTTGAGGGTTAGAATAGCTGACACAGGAGACATACTATATTGGCTTGTGGTGAAACATTCCTTACAAAGTGTTTTAATGGGTTTATTTGAGCCAATATTGCCAACATGTCATTGAGAACTGGGGTTAAAACAATTTTAAAACGGTTTTAAATTTTGCATTGATTAGTACTTCCTTAGCCTATAAATTAAATACACTGTACAATATGTCTTGTGGGTTACTCATATAATGTACAGTGAGTGACCTTGTTCAAAAGTCCACCAATAATAGCTTAAATCATTAAGCAACGAGCTGAGTTAACTGAAAAAAGAGATCTATCAATACTTTTAATGAATATTTCATGCAAAATGTTAATTATTAATAAATGCTAATAGAGTGACTTAGCATCATGTAAATGAAATCATGCTAAATTGTCCTAACTGTTATGGTTCCCCATTAGCATTTCTATGTGAACTATTCCTTTAAAGCCTGTGAATAGTAAAGACAACATTTCTAGAGGAAATTACAAGGTAAAGACATCACAAGTTTTGAATGCATGTCTGTCTAACTGGCCTTCAAAAGGCACCCTGAGAACCTGTCTTTTTGGACATCCCCCCTTCCATGGCAGGCGGCAAGCAAGGTTTGATGGATTGCATTCCCTGTCTAGCTCTTGACTGCTTCTTCAACTCTAGTCAGGTATGAAGATTTTATCAGCTTAGTCCCATTGCCCTTAGCCTTTTCAGCCCAGCGCGGCTTGGTTTACGGAAATATCTTTAAATTCACACTGATGTGCTGTATCAGTAGCAATAGGAACATGCAGCTCTGACAGTCTGAAAAAAGACACGTCCACACTTGAGCCAGCAAAAAAAATTTCCATGCAAGTTATTAGCATTTTGTATTTGTTCAAACAGTTCCTGCACAGCTTGGATGTTACACAAGAACAGCAAAGCCTTTACCCTTTAGTCATTGTCTGTTATGTATTATTTTTAAGGCACATTGGTATGCATAGTGATTCTTTTAATGACAGAGACCAAAGGATGCACTGTGACTGTTAATATCTTTTGTTAGCTCACATTTGTCACACATATACAGAAGTGTATTTTTTACTTGGATTCTCATTTTACATCATCATATATCAAGTAATTTATTTATTAGTATCCGAACCTGTCATAAAACATTATCGAATATCATGGCATTTGCCAGTTTCACATATTTAGTTATTTAGGACTTAGGTGCCTGAATTATACCAGAGTATTTACCAACCTGCATACAACTGTAGCGTACTGAAAAGTGCTGGACTTAATAATGTCCAGACACATATTATGTACATTATTATATTTAATGTTTGATATACTGTATATATAAATATATGTATATATATATATGTCACATCTCACAGTTTTATATTCTATGTTTTATTATACTTTACACAGCATTGTATTATGTTTAGTTAATTATAAGTAAGATCGCATATTTTTATTTTACCTAAATATGTTATTTAATTATGGTCTATCTTTGATTTATTATATTTAGCTTCAGCTTATTTAAACTATTATTTCAAATTTCCTAATTAGGTAACTTACTTTAATTATTGCATGTATAAAGTAGACTTCTAAAGAAGATTAGGGCACTTTTTTGATCCTTCCAAGGTGTCTTCCTTATTACATTTAGGAAGTTTTTCCTTTCTACTCTTGCCCTAGGCTTGTTCACTAAAAACAAGCAATGGTGCTATTACTATTTTCAGACATGATTCCATATAATATAAAAGTTAAATGTATTAAACATACCCTTAGTTTACCTCATTATAATCTCAGTGATTTATTAGTGGCACAGTAATTGAGTTAGGTCATTTCAGATCATCAGACCAAAACTTACAAAGAAGAGTAAAAAATGTCATTGTTACAATTACAAAAATGAATTTAAAACATTTAACCAAATGTATACAACCAAAATCATCCACCCAAAAACAGTTAACCCCTTAGAAACTGTCTATTTGAAATTAGGGGGCTTTTAACACTACAGCAGTGGCTTCCCATGGTGCAAGAACTTCCTAGCTGAGCATCACATGACTGCTTGTAACACACAGTTCCATGTAGCTGTATGCACCTGCTTTAACTCTAACAGGAACTTATCAATTCATCTCTCTTAGAACTGCACAAGTGGGGGTAATCCTCCCACTGAGTTGTTTCAACTCTTCTGCCCATAAACAAAGGTGGGATAATGGCCTTGTTGGAATCATTTTGTTTTGGTAGAGGAACTTCAAGAGGCTTAGGCCAAACCCTTTGTAGCTGCCATTTGTCTCTCTACACAGTCAATAATCCTGGCATTTGTAAAGCCATTAGGGCGAACGTAAGCTCTTGGACTGCCGGCTTCTTCTTAACACTGTCAGGCGCACTTGAAATGCGACTTAACCCCTGGGAGTGGATAAAGCCAAGGATGTGTCTACCTGTCATCAAGGTGTAAAGAAAGCTGGGCTTCAACAGCGCTAGCTACCGGAGATTTCTCACAAATTTGCAGTTGCATGTTTCTGTTTATTTACACCAAGGAACATGTCTATTGGGGGTTTGAAAAAAATGATGCTGCTCTCTGGTCAGAAACCCTCATTAAATTAACTATGACTTTAACAGTTTTCAGTCTAGTGGCAAATTAGTATTCACAGTGGAATCAATTTATATATTCTAACTGTCTTGGAGTAGGAAACTCTAATAGTAAATGCACTATAGAAGCTGGAGGAAGCCCCCTGCAAACCAGCTGTGAAGCCTTTTTTAGGAGATATTCCAATACTCCATCCAGCCAGAGTATTTCAGAGTTTGAGCTGAGAGGCAATAAAGTAATTAAAACACCAGGGGTTCAAACATTCAATATCATTTTCCAAAATGTGTTTAATTAAAATTAATCATGAGCTGCATTATATTGCTACCTGTGGTGAAAAGTGGTACACTGGTTCTCACTCTAGTGAAGCTTTCCTTTGAAGGTTGCAAATTAAAGCGAGCAGTGATTTTAAGACATCGCCAAAGATGTTGAATTATAGCAGTTTGCATTTCCACTATTTCAGATTTTTCACTATGGTATGGCTTTTTAAATAATTCCTCTCAGTTGTGCAACATTGCATCTTCAACCAATTCTAATACTTTCACTGTTTCTGTGGTTCACATTCAGATTTAAATGCTTGCTTTTAGCTCATTCTACTAGCATTTCAGAACAATAAATACAAATTATAGCCAGGAATGTATATGCAGTAAATTTAAGTTTTTCGATTTTTAAAATGTTCTACTTTGTAATTCATATAGTAAAAACCTTTAGTAACAAATCAAGAGAGGCAGTCGTCGCATTAACTACACTGCTCACAAAAAATTATTTAAGAAGCAATTTATTTTATTTCATTAAACAAGAATACCAGAAAAGCAAATGAAATCCCAAAATGTTGAGATGCAAATGAGATGCAAACCCAGTTATTGTGCTTTGAAGAGAAGCATGTTAAACTGGACATGAGTACCAAATATTGACTGTTCAGTAGGGTGTATAGTCACCTAAAACTGGTAAAACACACTGACAGCGATTGGGCATGGACAGGATCCGATTGTCCAGCATTTCTTGTCGGATCCTCTGCCACTCTTGCACCAATGCTGATGCCAGCCCAAACCATGACACCACCACCACCGAAGGAGTCCCTTTCTGACATAAAACGTGGATTCTCCCATGTTCCTTGTTTACGCCAGATTAGGACAAGATGACTGCAAACTGAACTGTGACTCATTAGAGAAGAGGACAGTTGATCACTCATCATGGGTCCAATGACAATGTTCATCAACCTACCTTCTACAGGTTCTATGGTGTATAGCAGATAACAGAATGCATACAATTGGTCACTTTGCCTGCAGTCCAACACAGTGGAACCAATTTCGTATCGTCTGAGTGCATATCCATCGTCCAATGGCAGCAAGAAACTGTCCCCACAACTCTGTTGCATTGCTGTGCCTGCTCCTTCTAGCCAATAAGGCCAAGTAGAGGTCATCTCTTGCTGTTGTGGCACATGGTCGACCCTGTTCTAGTCTTCTTTGTATTGTTCCAGTCTCTTGATTGCCTGCTAATCACGTTTTGGGATGTTCTAAGTGCTGTTACCACTGTTATCTGTGTTTGACCAGCTTCAAGGCATCCTATGACTCTCCAAGCTTCACATTCAGGCAAATCGTGTTTCAGAGCCATTGTTAGGGCTAGGGAATTGCAGGATGTGCACTTTCAAGATCAGGGAACATTCAGATCCTCCAGCACTTTCAGCCTTTTATGTAGTGCATTTTCAATAATCAAATGAAAGTTGTTTTTGCATCTCATTTGCATTATAAAACAACTTTATTTGACTTGTCATTTACTATCACACACACAGGCGTGTATTTGAACTGTTAGAGAAATTCAAAGTACCCAGAGTAAACCCATGTGGATTCCGGGGAAAACATGCAGACGCCACACAAATTGGACTCACCCTGCTCCACCCTGGCATCAAAACCAGTACTTTCTTGCTGTGAGCCACTGAGCTGGGTGGGTCATAAACCACAGTCACTCAGAAAGCAGAGCACTAGTTCTCTGGCAAAATTAGTTTTGTCCATAGGTTTTAAATGAAGTAGAGAGGCCCCCACTCAAAGCAATAAATAATAGTATCATGTAAAATAATCTTGTAAAAAAATCAGCATTCCAATAAAGAGATTTTAGGAAAGAAGGCACGGCCTGACTGGACACAAATAAGTCCCATTAAAAGATCATCTGCCACTTTGATACTGAATTCCTTATACCAGACCTTAAATTTGTCTCCTGCCAGGAGAAGCTGTATCTATTGTGTGCTTTTTAGAAACCCTGCAACTTTGCTAATAAGTGTCATTGTTTTCACTCTGAGGAGATCAATGCAAGGAGGCAGTTTAGGGAATAGACCGAATCCAACTCCCACAAAACTCTAGTCACTAGCACCCGTCATTTCACTAGCCATATTTTCCTTTAAGATATTATCTTCCAATAGACATTATGATTTAATTGCCACAACAAGTGGTAATTTAATTTGGTCTGTATGTCAGTATATTTGCACAAATGTGATCATCATTAAACCAGAAACCAATCTAAAGTAATATAAATAATTCTGCAGTCTAGTTATAGATATCCTACTTTACTCAACCTTTAGTCCCTGACCATTTATTCACATTTGGTTCCTGCCCATTTGAGAAGAAAGGCTGCCTTGTTGCCAAATGAAACTGCACGCATCTTATTCCCACTCGGCGCTACTGTTTAGTCATGGTTTACTCTCCAGTCTAGCACTTACAGATCATTAGTATGTGTAACTTCCTCCCATGTGGACAAGGCCAAACACACTTGAGTACATGATTCAACTGAGAACCCATGGAATGTCCATTCAGTTATCTGAGGTAGACTCAGACCTACAGTAAATAACTATCATGGATATGAACAACACATGACGCAAAAATAGGATTGGCTAAAGTTCACTGTGACCCCAACAATAAACTACTTATATTCACGGTTCATTTAAATTTTCAAAAACAACTGTACCAGCATCCTGTAGTGGATTTGTTTTTCGGTGTTTAATCTGAACAAAAAACACTAAAAAGTATTCTTTGTTCAGGCTGAATATTGGTTGTTTCAGTCCCACCGAGTGCTATTCTAAGCAATAAGGTTGTTGACATTGTCATACTGAGCACCAGCACACCAAGAGCATCCGGTAAAGAAGCAAAATCAATGATTTTCCCCAATCCAAGGCATGAATGCAGGAAAGCAGAAAAGGCTCACTGGCCATTTGACCTTCTCTGTGTATTAAACAAACACCAGATGGTGGACATTCAGCATGTCCATTATCTGAGAGCCTGAAGTGTTGTTCCTGCTGATAATTCCCACAGAGTTCCTCTCCAAACCTGCAATTGAACTGCATGCATGAGAGCAAGTCTATCTGTGACCATGACTATCCGAAACTCCATTCAGAGTTTCCCTCCATAACGATAAACCTGTTCAAGAGTTCTTAAAACAGCAGATAATATTCTACAATACATCCACAAGACAAAATTTCCATCAGCATTTGATGTTAGTTATAAATAGGAGGTGTGATGACAGATATTTACGATTATACTTTAATACTTTATATAAATAAGCTGGAATACTACAGAGAAGGGCATCTTCTTGTGTAGATATATCACTTGCTATAGAGCTCTGCAGAATATCTGGTGATGGTGGTTGATGTTAAAAAAAAATACGTAGGAATAGGAATGGAAAAGAAGGACCTTGGCTGAATTGGGGAGAAAACATGCTGGGCAAACCATTGTGCCTGCACAAACGTGGAAAGAATGCCCAGGGTTGCAATGAGAATTCAGGCCACAATGGTGCAGCAGGGTGCTGATGTGTGTGCTGAACCACAGGCTTGACGAGGAAGTCGTAGCTGGCATCATACACAGGAATTCATTCACACACTGCTTCTAAAAGGAGACGCAAAATGAAGGCAAGCCCATGAAGCCTCTTGGATAATGACTGCACTTGCTTTTGGTAGTAAAAAAATTCTAATTCTTAAAAAAATTGGACATTTATTTTTATTGTTGTATGATTGCCCGCAAAATAAAGTACACTGTGAAGAGGAAAGAACAGTCAATGAAATGCTAGACAATCAATGAAATCAATCTCAATCTTGGCAAAATATGCTAAATAAAAACAGCAAAATATGTTTTTGTTTAGTTTTAATCTAGGGCATTGGCTAGGTAGATGTATAGTTTTTTTTAGCATTTGCTTTCATTAATGTGAATTCTTCCTCACTTGCCAAAAATTACCATCCTGCATAATGAGCCAAAATAGGAGGGTACTGACTACAGTGTTTGTAAACAAGAAAACAATTCACAGCATGAAAATGAAACTCTGATGCTGATGGGGATGATTAATGTTTTCAAGCTTTAAGACCAAGCTCTTTTTCAGAATTATGCAAGTAAATGTATCATATGTACACTATAATGTTATGTTTAACCTTTAAAACAGAAAATACTGCTTCCAAATATTCTAGGACTGCTCCACATATTCTCTCACACACAGAATAATAAAAATAAGAGACCAGACTGGATAAAATAAACCCAACAACTTCTAATTTTCCCCAATCATTAAATGCGCACAGCTAAAAAACTTCACTTTTTTGTAATTGCAGAGTGACCTCTCTGGGTGTTTGTTGCTTTTTGATAATAATGCCTAACACTGGACATTTGAAGTGGCATGGTGGTAATTACAAGCGTCTAATTACACAGTGCTTGATGCCTGCCTTCAAGGGGTTAGTGCAGAGAGCCCACTGACCCGTCAACTCGCTCTTTAGAATCGCAACAAGACCTAAATCTCTTCCAATTTACTAAGCTCCAGTGTGTTTCGAGAGGTGAAAAACATGACATTATTCGTACAAAAATAAGTTATTGAGACAGGCTCTGTAGACATATTTCACACTGAAGCCGTAATTTACCCAATATGTGCTTCTGTAGCTACAGTGTACAAAATGACAGGTAGTGGTGTTAATTTAACTGAGTGTCCAGTGAATGTTTGTATGTTGAGTCTTTTCTTCACACCCAGTAGGGAGAGAAAATGGCCAAAGAGTTCTAAATATCCCTGTAGTTTCTGACATCTGAAATCTCTTTAGCTGAGTGTTAAGAGAGATCTAAATAAAGTCTCACATTGTGCTCAGATCTGCCAAAATCTTATTTAAAAAATTATCATTTTTATCTGCTTATGGGAAGCAAATATCAAAATAATTTCAAAATGGGTTGGGCTGAAGTACTTTTAAAATAATAATAATTTGTCAAATACTCTTGATGAAAGTTCATATTTAGAACGTGAAATATGAAAAATATATGTCTTTTAATGTACTTGTTCATATTAAAATGTAGTATAGCTACATCAATTATTTGATATTTTTTTTAAAAAGCAGTTTTTTGAGAATGAGAAATCTTTAAAGAAGACTAAAAAGTGGAAATTCAAGGGTAATGAGAAGTTCTGAAGTAGCGATAGCACTTATTTAGCACATAGCATATATAGCATACATTTGTTTCATTCAAGTGAGTTTTTTTTCTAACCAAGAGAGCAATAGATGTGTAAACTTTAACTGTTAGGAAGAAATTCTCTTTTTAGATGCTATGATATAGTTATGGTCAGTGTTGTTAGTGTTCTCCTTGGAAATAACAAACTAAAAGGTTATAATTTTTTGCCCTGAAGTTGTAAGAAAATCTGTAATCACATCAGAAAAAGCAGGCCAAGCATCCTTTTTCTATGGTTTTATGGGAGAAATTCTTTGTCTTTGATTAGAACTAATTTGCGGGCCATCAAATATGTCAGCTTTCAACTTCCTATGTGAAATAGCAGGAAATGTGGTACACAGGCACTTGAAGCACAGATCAAAGCCCAATTTTATATGCAATGGGGGGCAATACTTTCTGAGGACTCACATGTAGTTCATTCTTAAAATTATTTAAGAATCTAACATCTAAAAATCTGTCTGTCTTTGCTGGGCTATCCCAAAGGCACGAGAAGGAAGGAAATTTTGGGTAACCGCTTTGCTGAAGCATTTATATAACCTTCAGGTCACCACATAAAATTCAGCAATGATCATTATAATTTGTTTTTTGGAAAATGGTTTTATTTGATTCTTAAATTTCTTTCATATTTACAAAGTGAGCAATAGTATCCGAAGCTAATTTATTGCCTTTGCAACTCAACACAGAGTTTAGACTTTTCTTTGTTCTGTCAATAAAAAGCGTCCATTTATCAGTTGCATAACTATCACACTCTCACTGACTCAATAAGTCCTTTGGTGTTGATGCAGTATACAAGCTCCTTGTCCACATGAGAATATTTCAGATGATCTTTCTCTCTGTTATGATACATAAATGTGGTACTGGGAGCCAATAGGTTATTTTCCTTTAGCCTTTAGTTTGAGAGGAAGCTCTCCAAGTATGCAGGACTGACAGCAGGCTGGATGGAGAGTGAGGTACCTCCGAGTGGAGGTTTCATGGCCCATTCCTTGGTCAGAGCCTTAGGCAGTTTAGACGGAGAGTGAAAGAGTAGAGCACTACTACCGTATTAGCAGAGAGGGCCTCAAGGGGCTGTGGCTCAAGAGAGGAGAACCATGGAGTCCTACAAGCTGCGGTCTGATCAACCCCAGCTGGGTCACTTAAATGAGGGTGTATGATGCTGAAAGACCTGATACACCCAACATCACTGATGATGTGTCCAGATGTATTAAACAGCAGTCCAGTCCTTTGTTCGGGTGTTGTAAAACTTTGGTAGCCTAGCGGTTAAGGTACTGGACTCTGGGTCAGAAGGTCAAGGGTTCAAATCCCACCTCTGCCAAGCTACAGTTGGGTCCTTGAGCAAGACCCTTAATCCACAATTGCTTGGATTGTAAGACTGTATAAGTTGTAAGTTGCTCTAGATAAGAGCGTCTGCTAAATGCCGTAAATGTAAATGTAAATGTAAAACAACCACAAATGTAGCGGAATATATCAGAATCATTCTACACCATCCACAAACTATTCAAGTGTTGGGTAACATATTAAAATAAAGCAGAATTAACTGAGTTCAATTTGCTGCAACTTTTAAGTTTCTTAAATGACCGAATGCTGCCATTGATTTTTCTTTTACAAATATAGCCATAAAATTCCTACATCAGCAGTTTTAAACTGTCCAATTAAAAGTTTTCCTATTAGTTATACCAACTGCATATTCAGCATTTGTTTTTGCGTATTCAGCTTGTCTTTCTGCGCATTAATTATGTTTTTGCATATTCAGCATTTCTAAATAATAATGCTACGTTATTGCTATAAGAGTTTATAAGTAAACGGCGTTTTGCGGAAAAAAGCGGAGGTGACTGTAGGAAATTGTGATGTGATTTTTGGATTCAGCACAGTAAAATGCATAAATATGACATGTTATCTTGTAGCCATCAAAACTGGTGTAAACCTGTGTAAACAACTATCTGTCTTTTTATTAGAATACAACCAGAAAACACAGGAAAGGTGTAAGCAGTAGTAAAAAACTGAAAATAAACAAACAAACAAAACAGCTTCTGCAGGCTACAGTGGCAGGTAGTTATTGTGAGCACCCCTCTCAATAGCAGCTTCACCAGGATACCAAGGTGAACCATCAGAATATATAGTAATTATACTATTTCTAAAACAACAAATGTAAAGGTGGCATGGTGGCCTAAGACTTTTGCTATTTATTTGTATCCAGTCACTAAAAAGGTTGTGCCGCACCTAATATGGCTGCAAACAGTTTTTGCAAAGAGGAACTAAACCAGGATCCAATTATAAAACACATCAAAACAAACCCTGTATTTTAAGTTACTTATAATTATCTCTTCATAAAAAATAAACTATGCAAATGCACCAGTAGCAGTGATAGTTATATTTAACTCTAATAACTGAAAAAAATAAGTATTATAGTTTTCTGTGTAACCATGTTGTCATGAAATGATCTAAATAAGCTAATTTAATTTGAAAAAAAAATGAATGAGCATAGTTATTATGTTCTTATTGTTTTTATTGAGACTAAAATATATTGCCAAAAGTTTGTGGGGAGGAAAACCTACATCTAATTCTGTGGAGCTTATGGACTATAAACCTTGACTTACCATTGGCATTTCTATTCATCTCAAAGGTGATGGACTTACACTTGGCCATTTATTTATGGACTTTATTTTCTTAGGGCAGGACTTGTTGAGGAGGTGGAACCTTTGAAAGTATTACACTAATCTAGGAGATAAATTTATGCTTTATCGTATGGTCTCTGGGAGTAATAACACGTTATCACTAATTGGACACTACTGTGCACAAGGTTTTAGATTTTGTTATTTAGCAATGACCATTTATAACGTACTGTTGATGATTGGATGCAAATTTAACTTAAATTTGAAAAAAATGTGGTTTAAAAATAACCATTTCTGGTCAAGCTTCTTCAGACTGTAGAAAGGTCAAGATGAAGGTGCTAGATGCTTCAGATTCCTAAAATGAGAGCTCACACTAAACATTAGCCATTGTATCCTATAGAAGCTGTTTTTTCAGCTGTTTTCTTACAACTCCGAATCAGGAAAAGTTGGGATATATGAAAAATGCAAATAAAAAATGCAGTGTGCCTTACATTTACTTTGACGTTTATTTAATTGCAGACAGCATGAAGTTGCGATATATTAGGTTTTGTCTGGTCAACTTAATTTAATTTGTTAAGAAACACCCATTCTTGCATTTCAGACCTGTAACACATTCAATAAAAAGTTGGGACAGGGTAACTCAGTGCTAATAATAGAGCTAGAGTTAAAAAAAAATTACATTTTTTTGTGATTTTAAACAGGAGAAGTCAACAATCACTTGGTACAAAGCATTATTCGGGAAGGGCTGTATCTTTGATGAGCAAAGATGGTCAGAAGATCTTCAGTTTGTCAACAAATGCATGATAAAAATTATTGAAATGTTTAAAAACAAGGTTCCTAAAAGAAAGTCTGGAAGGGATTTTCATATTTTAGTTCTAACGGGGAAGTTCATGCAGACTCCACACAGAAAGGGCCCAGGCCACTCCACTCTGGGATTGAACCCAGGACCTTACTGCTGTGAGGCAGTGCTTACTATCCACCGAGCCACCTTGCTGCACATAAAACCAGTAAAATAATAAGAAATGTTAGGAATCAAATATCAATGTCCCTTCCATTTTTTCTTTTGTTTTTAAACATTTCAATAATTCGCTCAGCCATTTATTAACCACTGGAGATCCCTTGCCCACCTTTGCTCCTCAAGGTCACAGCCTTTTATGGACATTGCTTTTGTATCATTATTATATCCCCTTGCTGACATCACCTGTTCAAAATCAAAACAAAATTTTATTTTTTCCTTATTACTAGTCATAAATTGCCATTGCGTTTTAAATAGCACCCCAACTTATTCTGATTTGGGGTTGTCAAGCTGAATAATAATTTTATACATTATTTGGATGTATTGTAATGAAGAGACTGATAAATAATTATGTATGGCTGTTACACCATTGATAGAACAATGCTATATCTAATCTAATGGTGGCCTAAAACATTTGTACAGTACTGTACATGCTATTCCCGGTTCTTAAGCGTATTAGACGTGTTTTGGTTAGGTCCTCTCAAGGTTTCTTTTTAAGGAGGCATAGAGATATTTTTCTCACCACTGTCAGCTCTGGCTGCTCATTTGGATTTCAGACCTGACTTTTTGTAAAGCAGCTTTCTAGCATTAGCTACAGCTGCTACATAAATACAATATACTCATCTGAATGTTTTAGAGCTTCTTGTGTTCAACTCTGTAGGTTGTTCCCATCATTACAATTCCCTTTTAATTTCTCAGATGTTGTCATGTTTACTTCAACCATGTATGTTTAGAAAATACTTGTGCAGGCCCTAATCAGTAGCTCAGAATGTAGAGCAGAAACTATCTAATTACAGGGTCACACTGGTACACTTTAGAAATACCAAATGACCTGAGCACCCAGAGAAAACCCACACATATACAGGGAGAACATGCATATTCTATGCAAAGGTGGAATCTGGGAGAGAAAACAAACTAGAGATCTCAGAAGCTTTAAAGCAGCAGTGCTAACCACTTGTGCCACCCTGCCACTATTTATAATAAGTAATAAATCAAATAATTATTATTAGAACTGTACACAGGCCTATATAAATTAGACTGCATTATGTATTGTACAGTGCTTACTGTATATTTTTGTTTGTTATCATTATTTGGCCATACCCTCCAACTAGCTAGCCATTAGCTTTGTAGTAAATGTTACTCCATATGTTTATCACTATGAAAATAACAGCCAATAACCTCTAATCTAATCTAATGATAACCTAAGACATTTGCACAGTACTGTATTTTAACACATGCTAAATGTTCATGGCATTAAGGTTTATGTTGTATGTTAGAATGAGAAAAGACGTGCTATGATACCTAAAAAGTTATTTATTTAATAAAATGTTGACTATTCCTATGTTTAAAATGAGTTATGCAGTTACAATGGTAGCTGAACAGAGTGAGACACAGGTACAGGTTATTTGCTGCCATCTCCTTATGACTCAGTTCTTATGTTTGCTATGCATTATTGCTTTTAACAAATTACAACATACTGTGCTCGCCTTATAAAAGAATAATGAAAGCTTCTGTGAGAAATTTGACCAAATTGTATTATAGTGTGACTGTGTGATTACTTAAAACATTAAAAATGAACTCAGACCTGCATGACCTAAACTCATCTAAACTGTTATTTTACTTTTATTGTTATAGGTGATGTGGATCTGACTTCGTCTAACTGTAATTTCCTGCAAACCCAATGCAATTAAAAGCTTGTTGCTATTACCAAAATTGTGACTGTTGAAAGACCTGTCAATGCTGGACACCCTAGTTTGTGCTTTTAACATGTTGGTATTTCATTAAGGAACTAATTCAAGACAGCAACTGCTTACTAAACTGGACATGCTCAACATATCACTCAGTTAATTATTTAAAAGCTATTACAAGGGCCTAATTAAAGCTTAATTAAATTAAAATAGAGTAAAATAAACATAGCACTCAAAAGATGTATTTTTAAAAGGGAGTGGAAAAAAACAATCTGAAAGAAGAATTTCAGACTATGTATCATCCTGATTAATTATAATACCCAAATTTACTTCAATAATTTGACTAACTCTCTCACACACAAGATACCAATTAAAGTGTAAATTAACTATTTACAGAACCCCGGCCAGTATTAACACTTGGTAATGCTCAAACACAACACAGAACATAGAAGCCTATTATGTACAGTTTCCTCCTCAATTCACCCCTGGTAAAGATGAGTTTAAAAAAGAAATGTATGCATGTCTTTACATTGTTGCAGGGAATTTGTTATGTCTGTATCACCCTCTATAAAACACTGTGTATAAGTCTTAGTCCACTTTTAGATTACATATACCATTGTTTTAGCAGTGACATAATGACCATATATAATTATTTTCCAGTGTTTATTAGAATTTGACCAGGCAACAGTGGACATTTCTAGTCAGTTTAAAAAAACTGGAAAATCACAAAACACTGCTTCTATAGTGGCAAGTTACATTTGAGCAGCAGCAGCATCTGGCAACCTGATCGGGATGCCAGGTTGATCCTTCTACAGTCCAAATAAGTTTCATCAGGAATGATCTTTTTAGAAGAGTACCAGCCAGGAATCAGAGGGAGAACAGTGGAAAGAAAGAAGAACGTTGAAGCTATGCTACATCTTACAAAGATTGGAATGAAGATCAGTGGAAAAAGAGTATTATAGAGTGACAATTTAAAGTTTGCCATTTTTATATACACACTTCTCACAAACATGAGGGGGTATTTCATTATGGGATATTTCAGTTTGAAAGAACTGCTTGAAAATTCCCTGTCACTCATTTGCTTCTAAACATTATTATAGGTGAAAATAATTGTCAGACTGGCGTTGTTTATTTTATTTTTCTCAGACTAAATTTACTTCCATTCAATATTTGATTTTTTTGCTCAGTTTTCTAAATTGAGATTATGCTACTTTACCACAAGGTTAACTTCTTATAACCTTTTCCCACAAATTTTATGACAGGTGTCAAAAATGCTGGAGGAACTGTATATACAGGTAATTAACAGCAGTGAAGAAAGTGAAATATGTTCTTGTTAGGAGGGTGGTCAGTTTTGTGGGGCACTAATTTGCTCATAATTAAATATAGTATAGATTTTCTGTTTATTATTAGTTCATTCTAAAGTCTCCATGGGTTTGTGCAAATGGTAAGTCTGTGAAATGTTCATCAGTTTGCATGAGAAGCTTAATTAGCAGATATCAGTGTGGAGCAAACAGGACGTTTGTGAACCTTGTCGTTGAGGTGGTCAAGAGACTTTCTGGGTGGTCATTACAAGAAATCGGTGTCGAGATGTTTCAGGGCTTAGTATAGTTGTGAGCATGTATGACCTAAACCACTGAAGTACTTTGTAGGCCCATCTGCTTGGCAGAAGTGAATACTAAACCATCTGGACTCTTACTTGTGCCAGATAAAGGATATGGATAGGTATTGTCTGACATAGATCACCTCAGGGGGTACGTTATTCCACCAAGAACACACACACACACACACAAAAACCTAATTTATACCTACAGCACATAAATTGTTTTTGTGTAAAATATTTACTATGAGAAATGTTCCTATGAGTACCGCAAAACGTCTCCACAAGGTAAACCTTGATGGAGACCTTGGGATGATTTTGTCCTCACAATCAGATATAAACTTGACCTTCCTCTTCTGATGGGAATTTTTTACACAATATTTTTTATTCGATTCTGCATAAGTATGTCTATAAAATTGCCTAGGCATGATGGTGTCCCCCAACCCACTATCATTAGCTCTCCAGAGGTCAATTGTTATTAACACTATTAGCATTTTAATAAACACTTTTTAATGTTTGTTTATTTTGTTTATTGAGCTTCTTTAATGTCGCTATCGGCATCGGTGGCCATGTAAGCGACACACACAAGGTTATATATCCATACACAAGTTTTTATATTTTTAAGGAGGCATAGAGATATTTTTCTCACCACTGTCAGCTCTGGCTGCTCATTTGGATTTCAGACCTGACTTTT
>JAUZSU010129388.1:0-16960 GCA_034780255.1 Parotocinclus maculicauda
CTTTGGCAGCAACTACAGCCTCAAGTCTTTTTGAATATGATGCCACAAGCTTGGCACACCTATCTTTAGGCAGTTTTACCCATACACTTTACTCTACCTACTTTTTCACTTATATTTACTTTCATTTATTATCATTTACATCTTGTCATCATTGTTGCTCTGTGTGCCTTCAATTGCCCCTAGGGAATGAATCAAGCTTTCTGAATCTGTACTATGTATTGAAAAAGGAACAAGTCTCAATTCTGTGTCCTATTTTGAGTAAATGGATGCCGTAATGTTCTGCTCAACACTGCAAAAAGATCTTTTGTTGCTGAATATAGATGCCATTGCTATGATTTACAGTGGTGCTTCAAATGTTGAGAATCCTTTATATTTTACATTTCTGCATGAAGCAGATCCAATTAAACAAGGAGGTTGTCTTGCTATGTGACCAACATTTTTTCCAGTTAGCATACATATGTTCTGACATTTTCCTCTTGAATATGTTGATATTCATAATTCATTGTTCCATCCACGTTGACAAGCCCTGAGGTTTATAATACTGCATATGAATGACAGGTTAGCTAGTTTGCTTTACTTCATATTGTGTGCATGCTATATGTCCAACTTCCAAACAAATTATACACCTTTAATTTATACAGGATTTAATATATATAATTCATTAAAAAAACAATTATCAAGCCCAAAGTCACTGCTAAAATGGCATGGTTATTTGCTAACTCCATAATGAAGGATGTTTTTCATTGCCAAGGTGATCACTCATTATTATGTAAGGAGACAAGGACAGGCAGCTTAACAGTCTTATATAGTTAATTGTAAAATGTGCAGGAGTAATGGTGAGTGGCAAAATGTCAGCTCAGGTCTAGGTCATAATTCAGAACTCTGATACACAATTTTGTTTTAACTGTCATGATTTAATACATAGTAATAGTACAGTATGATTGATGTATAAGAACTTAAAATTGCCTGTTGTTAGGGTTCAAGCATGCAGTACATAGAACCCTACTGTAATTGTTGCCTGTTTGTAGAATGTGTGCATCTACCCAGGCAACAAAAACAAGGGTGTAGCAAGTCAAGCACGAAGCACACATATACTGCATTAACTCAGAAAGCATTGCACCCATTGTCACAACACTTTAAAAGCACATACCACCGGAGGTTTTTAGGTTATGGCCAAAAATATGGTGAAACTTCAGCGCTATTTAGATGTTACATAAACAAAGATTGTCCGATGGACATAATTCATATTTTAAGTACATATACTATAATGTAAGAAGTGCTAAATAATAATAATAATAATAATAATAATAATAATAATAATAATAATAATAATAAATTTATTATTCAAAACACATTGATTGTAATGTTATCTCTGATACTTCTTTTTTATCGTGCCACAAATTTGTGCGATTAGTACAACCAGAACCACTTAAAGCTTTGACACTCTTCTTTCACTGTTGTGTACCTAATTACAGAGTTTATAATCTATTATTGTAAAATTAAGGCAATTTTACCTTACTTTTTTTTTTGTTTTGCTAACATACATGTGTTTACAGTGTAAAGGCAAGGCTACCCAATAATCAAAAGAAAACCCAAAAAGAAAGCAGGGTTGTAAAACTCATCATTGATTGTTGACTTCTTAGTATCTATTTAACTTTTGACAAAAGCTATTCACATTTACGGCATTTAGCAGATGCCCTTATCTAGAGCGACTTACAGTTGATACAATCCAAGCAGTTGTGGGTTAAGGGTCTTGCTCAAGGACCCAACTGTGGCAGCTTGACTGAGGTGGGATTTGAACCCTTGACTTTCTGGCCCAGAGTCCAGTACCTTAACCGCTAGGCTACCACAGTTACCTACAATTCATGTTGCCTTGCAATCAAAAAGCCTGCAGAGGAATTACTGAACATCCCAAATTACAGAAAAATATAAATTTGGAATTTGGAGTAAAACCATAAACTGGCCAAATTACCATTAATATCCATATTAAAACTGTAAAATAATTCATGGTCAGTTCATAATCAACCACGTTTACAATTGTATTTTGGAATTTGATAGTAAAATCATTAAGTGGCTAAACTACCATCACAAATTCATAGTAGAATTGTGAAATTTATGATCAAACGGTGAAAGTTTGCATTAAAACTGTCAAACAATTTATAGTTTTACTATGAAATCTCACAGTATTTTTTTTCCTGAGAGATCATGATATGATTGACTTTTTAACAAGCGACATTTATAATGATTGCATTCATTCTTTGTACAATCATTCTTCATGTTGACATAAGAATCATATCAGTCAAGTATTGGTGTGTATTATATATTATATTATTATACTGAGTGATGCAATGGTGTAATACCTGTCTGTATGTCTGCCAATAACATGCATGGTTTCCAGTGTCTCAGGAGTTGAGGTTGGTCATGGGATCATCCCAAGAGCTGCAACAGTACATTTAGATGTCTACCCCAGGTACTGTAACTTTATGGAATTATGGATTGTATTAGGCGGGTAAAGAAAATTAATGAACGTTAAACCAGTTTGGTTGTTAACGTTAAAGAGTTGCGAGATTGTTGCATGGGTGTCACGAAGTTTTATGAAATCACACTCACCAAACACAGATCATCACTAGATGGCAGCAGATCGATTACTTTCCAATGTTTCAAACCTGAAACAAAAGGCATGTGTACTGCAATTTCTGTTTGGATCTTTGGGAAAAGCAGTAATTGTTGCTGTCATTCTCTCAAGTCCATTGAGAGATATTTTGTTATTGGTCTTCTTGCTGTCATAGTTGTGTTCCTATTTAGTTACAATCATAGTATGTTGTTAACTCTTTCCCTCTATGAGTTTTGTGTCATATGTATACTGAAGTTTCTTTCACCAGATATGAATCCTCTATCGTTTTTTTTCCAGCCAACATATACAATATTATAGCAAAAGCAAAGCATCCCACTTAGCCTGGACAGATAGATGAAATATAATCTGAAACCTAACCTGGAATTCATTGAACACAAGCAAAAGACATCTTTTCCAGCAAATCCACAGCTAAAGAGAATGTGTAAATGGAGGAAATTCAAGACCACTGTTACCATCAACATGAGTGGTCAACTAACTAAGACCACTCTAAAAGCAAGTCATGTGATAATTAATGAGGTCAGCAAGAACCAAGAGTAACATATAAGCAACTAAGGGCCTATTTCACATTAGTTAATGTCCATGTTCATAAGTGCATCTGGGCCAGGTCAACTTTTATTTTTATGTTATTTTTATATTTTTGGAATTGCAATGTTGATGTCCTGACCTTAATTCAATGATTGTGGAAGGACCTGAACTGAGCAGATAATGTGAGGAAACCCACAAAAATATTAGAGATAAAGCTGGTCTTTATGTAGGAATGGGCTCATATTTATCCATGCCAATATGCAAGATTGATCAACAGTTATCGAAAACTTTTAGATGTAGTTATTGCTGCACAGGTCACACCAGATACTGAAGTACATTCACATATTTTTGAAACTCATAGATATGTAATATTCAATCAGTGTCATAAATGAATAAATGACCAAGTATAAAATTCTGTCCAATTTAGGTATGCTTTTTCTACTTGTAGGATTTGCGTGACAATCAAAGGGTTCACACACTTTAAAGCACCACAGTATTTATACAGACACATAAATGTGATTAATGTCACATTATGGAAAAACAAAGTAAAGCCATATATATTCTTTATTAATATTTATTGGAGCATCTGTATATTTTGACACACATCAAAACATTTTTGTGTTGCACAGTGCATATTCCACCATGAGTCAGGTTACATGGAAATGTGTGGGTATGTGTGTACCTGAAAGCTTCACTTAAGGCTACAGGAAGCTGCAGTAATTTCCTCTTGCCTGCATTACTAATGCTTGGCCATGCCTAGAGTCCAAACCACAACCACATGGGGCTCTGGCTGCCTCAATGAAAGCATTCCTCACCTAATTTCAGCTCAAACAAGAGAAAATAAAACTGAAGCAGAGTCATTCCCAGGGACCAGGACGAAAATCTAAATTTCCATTGACAGTAATCCCTGTTTGTTTGTGCCTTAAAAAATTGAGATTTTTTTAAATGTGAAGTACGCTGCATTTGGCTGGGCTACATGGCTCTGCTTTTTATCTGCTCTTAATTTCTTTCTGGAAAATACCCTGGGCTGATTGCACTGAGCTGTATCTATCTTTACAAAAAAGTCAGTACACTTTGTAGCCTATGATTAAAGGCAAATATGCATCTACAAAATTCCAGTGATTGCACAGAAAACAATGTGGAATAGTAACAAAAGCACATTCAAATTAACATACACTTTACAGGTGAACATACATCGTGTATCTATAATCTTAAAGGTCAAGCAACAGGGATCCTGGTAACTCTGCATCTACTGATCACTGAATAACTTAATAATGTGTTGAATTATAAAATCTGTCTTGTGATTATGCCTAAATTTTCACAATTGATCACAATTGATCAAAATACTCTGAAGGAAATGTATGTATTGCCTAAGGATAAGCAGATCAGAAAAATATATTCAGGATGTAATGCCATGCATTGTTTAGAGTCTCTCTGCTAGGTGAATGAAGTACTACGTGTATTTACAGTATACAAACGTATGTGAATCATACTGAATGTTCAGTATGTTCAGTATGTTTAGCACCTCTAAGGCTTGTCTTGACACATGGACAAAAATGTACATTTTGTTACTGTATGGTAGCTATTTGCACCACAATCAGTGCCATGTGAGACTGGATGGACAGTTTGCTGAGGTTGAATAACAGTCAATTATACGTAATTGTAGTCAGAAATAGGAAGCCAGGCTTTCTGACTCACTGATATGGCAATTTATGCTGACAGTGCTACATCTGTACTGTGGAAGTCTAACACCAATGCTAATATTTACTACTGTGGGAACATACACCATAGCAAGACTACTTGGTGCACCATTCCGACTGGAGTGACTTTGGACAGCTGTCTAACCTCCTTTAAGACTCTAACATTGAATTAAATGAAAAAGTATCCCGTGAAGGTCAAGTATTGTTGGACAACTTTGGGTGCTGGAGCACTAACCTCATATATGGTGTGTGCAAGTGTATTTTGTACTTCTGTTTTGAGTCTTCAGCACAAAGTGTTCAAATATGAATAAACACATGCAATACTAAAAAATGATACAAAGTAAACACACACCACTGACCAAACTTCATATGAGTGGTTGAACCCCATTAAATTCAAAATAGTTTTTGGTTTAAATGAGAAGTTTTATGTCTGAAGAAAAACGGCAAATTCATCAAAACACCAAAATCTGTTAAGGCAGTATCAAATTTTGAATTATTCTAAAATCTAAAAGGTTTACCATAAGGAAAAATGTGAGTATGCTAAAAAGTGTGTTATGCAACAAGCATCCAAGGACCACAAGCATGCAATTAATAGTTGCAACATTGCAAATAATAGTCCTCGGGGAAAATAAACAGGCATAGCTCAGCAGTTTGTAAAAAGAGATTCAGATTTTAAGAAAAACTTGGTGCTGAAGATTTGATATTTCTGTTGAGGCACACAGATGGTTGGGTCAAAATGTGGTACCAGCTCCTAAAGTGATTTGAGGAAGTCTGAGGAATCCTACAAACATGTTGTATCTTATGCCCATTCAGACACAAGCCCACTCATATGTCCCACTCAATATGCATGAATTACATAATTAAAGAGGCTCTATATGTTATGGTATAGTATCTTGCAGTACTTTCAACTAATTTCTTCTAAAATATGTTAAATAGCTCTACCCAGGATGATAAAACTGGGATTTCAGCTTTTCATGTTATTAACATTTTCCATGCAATAAAGTTTATAAATCCTTAGTTAGTATAAATAGACAACATTAAAACTTGCAGTTTTTATTGCAGTTTAAATTGTGATTGCATATAAGATTAGACATAGTAAACTGCAGTATCTGTTTTAATGGATTTTGTTGAAATGTTGCCAAATATCTTTTGATGGACTTTATAAGCGTGTTTTAGGAGAGTAGGGCAGAAAGTTGAACAGACTTGCTGGAGTAAATCCTTAGGAATGTGTCACACTGAGGGTCACTGAGAAGTGCCGTTAAACCCTTTCTACTTCAGCTGACAATACCAGACCACCAATTAAACTATATAAGGACTACAGCTGCCTGTAGACAAATTTAAGATAATGCAAGTGGTTATGTAGACTGTCCGTCGACTGTTCTTCTAACTGTGTGCTTCAAATCTTCAGCAATGTCTGCAGTCTGATACTTATAACCACAAATTTATATGGCAGCCATACCAGTGTCAAGCTATGATGAGAATGGCTTACCACTCAAATAAGTTCTGGTCATTGGTGGTCCTCTGGCAATCCTTTCCATTGATGGAAGGAGCAGACTGAGTCTAAAAAACTGCAAAGTACCTGCTACAGGAATTACTTGGTGACACATTAGCACAAACAACATTTATGTACTCTATATACAAAGGACATGATAGGTGCCAGCTAGATGTGTACTTTACTGTGTGAGTTATAGGGTAAACAAAATTAGCTTGCACTGATTGTGTCTTCGGATAATAGGCAGATAAGGAGAATATACAGTACGTCATTAAATATTTTCATAACCATCAATAAATAAATATATACCAGACTAAAGAAAGAACGTACTGCTGTTGCACAATAGGCACTATTGCATGCTCATGAATGTATCTGCTCTTTTCTCTCTGCATTGACCTTGCTAAAATAATGAAATGCATGGCATTAAACCATGGAACTGAGTTGATTATGAAAATGCTCTGATGTGTTAGTAATGAGCTGTGGTAGCTGAACAATAAAAGCTGTGTGTGTATTAATATTTTATGGAGAATGCATGACCTCACAGTGATGTTGGTACCTGAAAATGAGTTAATTTAAGGACATTTGACTGGACCCCACAAACAAAAGCACTCATGTGTTTTTAAAAATAAACGTTTGCTTTAGTTTGCTTAGCTCAATTTCCAGGTTAATTAAAGGATTAGATTTATTTACCTAGGGTATTGCATGGTCACTGGAATTCCCTCAGAAATATAGTAATACAACTGCATGTGTTATAAAACCCAGAAGGCACAACTGCTATTGCTTGCTGTAACAGAAATCCCTGCTGCACTTAGTACCCATCCTTTTTTTAACAAAGCTTAAGGAATGATTAGGTTTACCCAAAAAGAAAGAAACCAGGACAGTGACCTCCGCATTGTTAACTGACCCCTCTTCTCAAGTGAGAAAACACCTATGAGCTGACAGCAAATCTAATTATCCTGGGCAGTGTAGATCTCACAAAATCTCACTGCAGAAGTGGAACCAACACCACCCACACTTCTGTAGGTGGCATTATTTAACTTTGAGTGCTGCTGCAGCTACAATCTCTTTCTCTATGAGTTGACTTTTAAAGCTGTGTGAGAGTGCGTCACATTAGACGAAGAACAGGGGCCTGTGTGTGTTTGCCTGAGACTGTTTACTTAAAGAAACCTTTTAGAAAAAAGCAAGGATTCAGAGCAGTGACTGTTAGTGCAAAAGACACTTGGGACTATTTTGCTGTAAGCATCACTCACAAAAGAGGATACACAGGACACCAAGACGTAAAATATTCTGTAGGTTGTTTATTTCTTTATGGAATTTATTTATTTTATATCTGCACAGCTGCTTACAGGGAATTGTGACAAAATATAAATAACAAAATTTCAACAGTATTTTAGTCCACTTTAAATTGAATTACAAACCTCCATTAAAAGTGGCAAATTGTCTAAATTCTTCAACATATTCATTCTGCCTTTCAGTCATCAAGAATGCAACATCGAACAACATAAAAATCATTATAATCATTATGTCATTATGTACAGTCATCATCTATTGGCAAACAATGCTAAGAGCTTATTGAAATTCAACTTCTATATGTGGAATGCAGTGAAAGAAAATACAATTATGTTATACAAAGATCAAAAATACTATTAAAAAACCTTATTATAAATGGCAGCACTATATTAATAAACTGCTATTGACATTTTACATGTAAGTACAAAATCTTGTTGAGGTAGCACCCTCTGAAGTCACTTTTAAATGTTAAAATACTGAATAGACATCACTTGACTTTTGTATTATTATTTACATTACAGCAAATCTAAGTTCATTACTTCATTACAATTGAATTACTTTGGTAAACGTAATGGTCAGACCATGTGCAGTCCTGCAAGGTTAAATTGTACATTCAATACATTTTTGGATTCATTTTTCATAATGCAAAAAGGGGACAAATGCATTATTTTCAACAAAACGAATATTCACTCCATGCTGTTAAACCACTGACCCTTGAAGAGCTATCAGACTGCATTATTTTG
Source organism: Parotocinclus maculicauda (assembly GCA_034780255.1). Classification (NCBI taxonomy): domain Eukaryota; kingdom Metazoa; phylum Chordata; class Actinopteri; order Siluriformes; family Loricariidae; genus Parotocinclus; species Parotocinclus maculicauda. Next base: position 8,386 of record JAUZSU010129388.1, read on the forward strand.
TTACTCAGGGGTGGTTTGGGGGAAAAAGCTCAGGTGTGATAGCATGGTACAGAAGGGCAGCTCCAGTGCCAGGAAAGTCCCCTTGAGGCGCATTTTCCAGTGTGTGTATATGCTGTTCCCCTTGCTCGGGGTGTAAACATTAGCAGGGCACCTTGCATTGGTGTACTGAAGACCTCTGTAAAGGACTCTTGCTAAAAATGAAGCCCATGCGTGTCACTGTCAGTAGGACTCATAACAGGCCAGTTTGGCCATGCATTTATTCATTATGAGGTTATACTAAGAGCATGTAACATGCAACAGAGACTCCATTGTGTTTTTGAGCTTGCTGTTTTTCTCCTTACCCATATTAAATGTCAGCGTGGGAGGGAAGAAAAGAGTGTGGTGGACTATGGGAAGAAGGAATGGGATACATATTGCAAGCTCAAAGAGAAAACTTGAAGAGAGAAAACTAAACATTCTTAGTATCATAATGGCAAAATTAACTTTGGTTTAAAAGACAAAATAAGACATTGATTTGATTGGCTTACAATAAAGAAAATGCAGTAGTAGTTTGCTCTGGTGCCAACATCCATGCTTATTTAAGCAAACATAACATATTTTATCATATAGACGTGACTAATATGATTTAACTAATAAAAATCTAATACGTGTAAAATGTTAAATGTGTGTTTTCATTAATAGTGTGTAATAAACTATGGAAATAAAGCATCTATAAAAATATAAAGAATATTTAAACAGAAAACATTTGAAATCCTACAGCCTACAGGTTAACACTGGAAAAGCCGCGATCGGAACAGTCATCTGGAAAAACAGGCTCAGTGCAATAAATGTATAGGTGATTTCGGGGGTCGGTGCTCATTTATATGTTTCTTTTATAATATTTTTACGCGCTTACCGCCCACGGCCCGGCCTCCTTTGAGCGTGCGGGACGCGGGCTGTTCCTTAGACAGAGGACAGTACTTTATGGTGTGCGCGTTGTCTCCGTTGGCGCTGCACAGCGGGCACGTGTAGGCGCGCAGGATTGGACAAACGACACGGCCATCGGGCGCTTTCAGTACATGAGATCCGTACACCTCTTCTGGGGCGCCGTTATTCCGACAGAACACGCAGATCTTGGGTTCTTGCTTGGTGCGCGCTGCCGCCGCTTTGCGCAATTTTCTGTCCGCCCCGAACAGATCAAAGGCTGAGAAGCTTCCTCCTCCTCCTCCTCCAAGTACCCCTGGGAAACCTGGTTCGTGTGCTGCAAAGCCCGCACCGGGGTTCCGAAACGGCCCGAGTGAAGAGAAGCGCTCTTTCAGCTCGACCAGAGAAGAAGGCGGCGGACTGCCGGGGGGGCAGCAGCTGCACGAAGATGACGATGAGCAGCACGATGAAGAGCAGCAGCAGTAGTCCAAGTGCGCAGAGTCGTCTAGCCCCAGCGTGGCTTTTAGAGACTCCGTGATGGAGTTGGGACTCTCTCCGCCGGGACCGCGCTTGCTGCTCTGCGTCACCAGCGTAGACAGACCCAGGTAGTCGTTCCAGAAGTTGAACGTGTAGTCGTAGGACGTACGCGTGCTCAAATAGCTGTGGTTAAAAAAATCCATGTCAATTCCTGAGCGGCGCACCGCGCCACTGCGTGCAGACTAAAATGACCAATATTCCGTCAAGGATCTGGGTGCAGTCAGGTCCAGTGCTTGTCCTGGGTATCATGCGCTGTGCGCTAGACGACTCGTTATAAAAGGCTTGAGCAGGAGAAAGAGGGGCGGAGCTCGCTCCTCTCCCAGTTTTGGATTAGAGCAACAGTCTGTTTTCCTACAGAATCGGTAATTTTAACAACAATGAGCAATACTGCGTTTTTACTTTGCACATGTTCCTCAAATAGGTATGTGGAACTTATGGCGGCTGCCATATATCGGATTGCATGGATTTTTTTTGGTGCGGTTTTTTTTGCATTTGAATTAATTTAGGGTACTGGTATATTTTGACTTTACTGCACTAATGAAAGGGGACATTTTAAACTGACAGCCAAGCACCAGATAAAACATTTGCCACTTGTGCAAATGCACTTTTAGATCAAAACGCAGTCTTCCTTTTTTTGCGTTTCAATTCTGCATGGGGAAAGCATACCGCCCTGTTCCCCAGTTCTTTCCCAAATGAGCATTCTTTTTGACACCATAGGCACATGCACTTGATCTTCTACCCTTGACATGCAGTCAGGCAAATAGGATCTTTGTGTGAGTGTCCATCATGCACATTGACAGTGTTTTTAGCATCGCCTGCTGTTCTCAGAGCCTCTTTGTTCTATAAGCGCGCACCTGCGCACATCAGCCCGCATTATACACTGACTAAGCTTTCACCAGACAAGAGAGACTCAGGAATCACTGAAAATACCCTCTTCGGTAGTTTAACTGTTTGATGATTTCGGCTTAGATATATAAGTTATAAGGAGTATTTTTTAAATATATATTATGAGATTGGTTTTTAGATATCGATGCATTTTTTTTAAACATTTTATAAGGACACCTTTATGGAAATATACGAATATGAAGACATTTAGCTGGTCTTCATAGACAAAAATGAATTTTCAAATATAAGCTTGCTACTAAGGTTAAGGTTAAAATAGCTGTTTAAAATTCCCTAATAGTAAATTAGTATTCCATCAGGAAACATACAATACACACATTATGTATTGTAATAAGAGTATAATAAACTATCTAGAATAAAATACAGAACAAAAAGCATTCTACTGCAGAGAATGCAAATAATGCAATAAAGTAAGATATTTAATACCACTGATTTAGGTGAATGGTTGGTATGGCTTATCTTAAGTTTTTGTATGAACCAAAAGAATAACACTACAAATAAAAATATATTGTGTACCAGAGCATATTGTGATCAATAATCAAGGATTTTACTTACAATTAATTCTATTTTGCTTACAAAAATTAGGGGACATTCCAAAATGAAATATTCCATTATTAAATAACCCTTATTTGTTTTGTGAGCAGTGTGTTTTCCCAGTCCACAAATGTATGATAAATATGAACAATATGCTTATTGTAATCTAGGGATGTTCATTATTAAAACACTTCTCTAAGAGTTTTGAAAGCATATATCCTAAAATATTCTATCCTATCCTATCCTAGAATAGCCTGAGATTTGCCCAGGTCCTGCAGTTCTTTTGGTGGTGTCCCTACTGTGCTCTTGGCTCCAGGTGAAGGGCTGCAGTGCTGAAGGGCTTTTGTTCTACAAGCTGCATGCTCACTGCAAGGATACCGAACTGCCAGAATGTTCTGGCACAAATACTGGAGCCACAGAATCTGTTAATGAAAGTCTCACCAGTTTAAAAAAAGTATTGTTAAACAAAAGACTGGTTTGCATTTTATGCTCTGTTCAAGACAGAGTGCAGGGAAGAATGAGGGCACAGGTGCAGGCCAGCTGATCTTTATATATGCAGGCTAAAGATGTGTCCTTTTCCCTCTAGCTCTTTCCCCCTCTCTTCCTGTCTCACTCTCTCTAAAGTGTTTCATGGCTATTTTTCATCCTGTAATGGAGACTTCATGATTAATGCATGTGTAATTGCGGGGCCAATTTTTAGTCCTTAGATTCTGTAACCCAATTGAAACAGCATTTCTGCAGTACCACTGCAGTACCACCTGGGGCCTGTGTGCGCTTAAAAGAACATAAATTGTATGATGTCATTGGGCCTCATGTAAGGCAGAATTTACATAATAGGAGAGATGTCTCAGAATAACACCATGCATACCATTTTTAACGTTTTACACCTACCTAAAGATTGGACCTTGAGAGTAAAAATGTGCGTTTAGACAGGAAAATTAGTCTGTTACCTTTCACTGAACAACAGTCACAATTCCGCAGTTAAGGGCCATTTTGCCAGAGACTAAATAAAATATTTACAAAAATGTGAGGGGTCTACTGTTATTACTGGAAGTCTGTTTTATTGTTATTGCCTTTTGTTCCAGAGTCAAATCATCCTCCATAATAGTTTTCATAAATGTTGTTGTTTTAAAGTTTTGAAACATTGGCTTTCTGTGAGACACTTTAATTCTTGCTTTGGATAGTATATCAGGTCACTTTGCTTGTGTCTTACTGTACTTGTTGATCATTCTGGTCCTGGATTTTCCCATATGTCTTTTAGATTTCAAATTTTGGCTTGAGGGCAGCACAGTGACTCGTTGGGAACCATCGCTGCCTCACAGCAAGAAGGTCGTGGGTTCAATCCCAGGATGGAGCAGCATGGGTCCTTTCTGCGTGTCTGCTTGGGTTTACTCCAGGTACTCTGATTTCCTTCCACAGTCTAAAGACATGCATGTTAGGTTAATTGGTGTCTCCAATGTGTCTGATTGTGTGCATGACTGTGTGTGTGCACTATGATGGTTTGGCACCCTGTCTAGAGTTCTTCCTGCCCTTGTGCCCAGAGCTGCTTGGTGGGCACAGACTGATCCACGACCCTATGTAAATTAAGTGGAAGATAATGAATGGATGGAATGATATTGGCTGGATTTTTTGTGTGTGCTTTAGCCTACTGTGACGTGAAATACGTGCATAAATAAATGGAAGGGACTGTTTTACTTTATTGCTCTCTGATGCACAATTAATTTATCCTCAATCATGTTCTTGCTATATTTTGAAAGTCTAGATCTTTTTCTATCACCTGCCTAGCATTAAAAACGATTGAAAGTGTTGGCCTTAGCTCTATAGTAACTTTCTCTTCACTTGATTCTGTGCTGAAATATTAATGGCCACATTATTACTTAATTTTATTGTGACTTCAAGAGATTAATAATCATCCATTAAAGAAACTTAATTGTCTTAATTCCTATAATGTGTGGACCAAGCCTGTTCCCACTGGACATCAGAATTGCATTACATGCAGCACAATATATGTCACCAGTGAGGTGGCTGCTGTAAATTGATTTAGTGTTTCAAGCAGGCAGAGTAACAAATTTAACTTTAACTTTTGATGGTCTATATTGTCATGTTTGTCAGTAGTTAGTGCAACACTGAGCCAGCAGAGATTCCTCCACATGAAAAACTGGTACTGAAGCAGTGTGAAGTGAATAACAAAATTCTGTTATAAGGATAAGGCAGTGCAGTGGCTCAGTGGGTAGCACTGCTGCCTCACAGCAAAAAGGTCCCCGGTGCAATCCCAGGGTGAAGCGTCCTGGGTCCTTTCTGTGTGGAGTCTGCATGTCCTTCCCGTATCTGTGAGGGTTTACTCTGGGTAGTCCGGTTTCCCCCACAGCCCAAAGATATGTGTGTTAAGTGAATTGATGTCTTAAAAGTGACCCATAGTGTGTGACTGTGTGTGTGTGTGTGCCCTACGATGGATTGGCGGTTGTTCTTGACCTTGCGCTCAGAGTTGCCGGGTGGGCACTGGCTGGCCCACGACCCTGTGTGGATTAAGTGGAAGATAATGGATGGATGTTATAAGGATTGTAATCCATATCACCTACACTCATTAAAGTAAAACACGTCATAAAGCATTTGGAAAAGTTTGGACACCCCAGTCAAATAAACTTTTGTTGATTTTTAAATGAGCAGCTGTTCATACAAGCTTTGCAGTGAACAAACTCCTCCTGAATCCTAGGATTAACTGGCAGAATGAGCCTTGGCTATACCTGTGAGGAATAGAGTGGCTAAGAAGTGTAATTCCCATATATCTGGAACACATCCTGAAAATGAGACCCCAACCACAGATTTATATAAATATACACTACCAGATCAAGTTGGGACAGTATAGAAAATGCATATAAAACACACAGTGTTTCTTACATTTTACAAAGATTTTTATTTCAGTAGGAACCTGATATTTTTTATGTTTTGTCTGGTCAGCATCATTTTTTAAATTTTATTTATATACATCCATTTCTGCATTTCATGCAGCAACACATTCCATAAAATGTTGAGACAGGGGTAATTTAGACCTATTAATGCATTAAAAAACGGAATAATGATTTTAAACAGGTGAAGCTAACAGGTGATTATAATCATCATTTAGTGAGTTTTTAATGAGCAGCAATGGCCAAAGTATATTCAGTTTGTCAACAAATACATGATAAAATTATATAAATGTTTTAAAATAGTATACCTTAAATAAATATTTGAAGGAATTTGTATATTTATCCTTCTATAGTGCATAATATAGTTAAACAATTCAAGGAATCAGGAGACATAAAGGTCAAAGGCACAAGCTTAAGCTCATAATCTTTGATCCCAGAGGGAAAACCTCTGTCAAGCACTACAATACGAAATTACATTCACAAATCCATTCACAAAACTTATGGTAGGGGGCTGTGTCAGTGCCTTTGGCAAAGGTCATTTAGACTTCTGTGATCACAGCATTAATGCAGAAAAGTGCATTTAGACCCAGCAACACATGCTGCCTTTAAGATTTCAAATTTTCCAGGGATGCCCATGCATGTTTTAACAAGACAATGCAGATCACATGCTGCATACATTACAAAGGCTTGGCTGCAGAAGAAGAGGGTATGGGTACTGGCTTGACCCATTCCCAATAGAAAATGTGTGTAGAATTTTGAAATGTAAAATGTGTCAACTACAACCCTATACTGTTGCACAATTTAAGGCCAAAATATGTGTGCAGAAAGAACTGGACAACAAAACACCTAAAACCCTAAATCACTTGATATCCTTTGTGACAAAATGTAAATACTGTCCCTACTTTTTTGTGGATGTGCTGCAGGCCTGAAATGCAGGAATTAATGTTTATTAACAAATGAAATAAATTTGACCAGACAAAACACTACTTATCTCAGGCTCATACTTCTATCCAATGAAATAAAAGTCAAAGTAAAAGTCAGCAACAGTTTTTTTTTATGTGCATTAGTGTTATAGATGTGGTTGCATTAGGGTTGCTGTGAATATATCCTTTATATTTGAATGGATGGGATTAACTGTACAGTCGCAGCCAACTTTGGGTCACTTGATGGATCGTCGATCTCCACACATTTGCATTGTGGACTTTTCAGAAAGGCTGCCAAAACCATTGTTGAGGTTTCTTCTTCAGTAGCGGTCTCTGGTGGCTATGTGGCTTGGCGTCCACAGCCCCGGTTTCTCTTAATTTGGCTATGAGGGATGTAACAGTGCTGTGTCAAATTGGTGTTCTTTCTGGCTGTCGGTTGTTGAAGTCTGTGGCTATGATACAGCAGCTGCCCTTTCATCAGGATCGCCAATTCCATCTTCAGTTACCTGTGAGGACCAACAAAAGTTTAGAATTTATGTTTATAACATTTGAATCACAAGAGATCTTGCAAATCTGATTGCAGTTAAGCTCAGACAATTCTGGTCTTCTTTGAGATGCTACATGACCATTTTCCTATTGGGGAAAACTTGCCCTTCATCCAACAGGGCGATTTTGAATATGGTGGCCATGTACTGAACATAGCCTAAAAGATAGACCCCCTTACCAATTAGTTACTGGGGTATTCATATATGTTCTTTTGTTTCTAACATAAAAGGATGTCCTGGTGCATTTTCTAGTGTAATGCATGTTCATCAATCCTCATTCATTTGTTGTTTATACACAGCACTGTTCAGGACTTTAGTTTTTGTCGCGTTTGCCTATTTAAGTGTTTTAAATGTTTGGGATATTGCATTGCCCAGTGTGGAAGCTAGGGCTTCTTAAAAGTGGACTCATTCCCTCTTGGGTGTGTGCAGCCAGTGGGGTGTGTTTATTTAGGTTTATATTCCATTGGGCAAGGTTTAGCATTTGGTTCTACAGTGTGTGATCGTAATTTGTGCTTGTAGTTGAATAACGATGGTGCTGTGGATTCGTACATATTTGAGTGATCTGTATAACAGTTTAGACTTCGGATGCTGTGGATGTAAACATTGCATGTTTAAAGCTGTATCTCCGATACATTTATATCAAGTCAGTTTGGCTTTTATTGTCATTTTGACAATATACACAGTACAGTGACAGCAATGTTTCTTACTAATACTACGTAACACCATGTAAAGTACACATGTCCAAATATGCAAAAACATATCGTATCGTTTGCACATTAGTTTTGTTTTTTGTGAAAATACCTATTATATTTTCAGTAACATAAAGAGACTAGGACTATAATGTTCAGTCAACATCCATTTTATTCAACTACCTGTTTCATAGAACATAATGCTGTCGTTAAATTATGCATAGCTTTCTTATTTTACTTACCATTACATTTTTGTATTGATTATGAAGAAATATTTCAGAATGTTTTAATGTACACTTCAGACTTTCTAACTTTGAATCAACTGAAAGACATTCCCTTGCTTCATCATGCTTTCTCTCCTTCCTTCAGGAGATTTATCTGTTAGTTGTTTCACTGTTTTGGCTTACAAGTTTTCTATTACTAATTTAACTTTTATTATTAGTCTGCTTTTTATTTATTGACCTGGTTTTGCTGTAATTTGGTATACTTAGCATCTAGGCCACCCATGGAGGATGGGTCCCCTGTTGAGTCTTGGTCCTCCCAAGGTTTCTTCCTACGATTTTAGGGAGTTTTTCCTTTCCACTGTTGCCCTAGGCTTGCTCAACTTGGGATTGGCCTTTTAAGACAGTGTAATA
>JAUZSU010129399.1:0-16960 GCA_034780255.1 Parotocinclus maculicauda
TGTGGCAGAGGTGGGATTTGAACCCTGCATCTTCTGGTCCATAGTCCAGTACCTTAACCACTAGGCCACCACAGTCCCATTTTGTTTGTTTGGGATCCTCCTGGTAGGGTTACATACCTAATGAAGACGCAAGTATTTCGTTTGATTTTAATAAATCAGTAAAATACATGTTCATTTTAAAAGCACCACAGAAATCAGATGTTGTACTAACACAATGTGTGTTAATCACATTCACATCAAAAATGTTTATTGTACAGTACAACAGTCTTTGGGTCTGCACTGTGTGTGTGTTTGTGTGTGTGTGTGTGTGTGTGTGTGTGTGTGTGTGTTTGTGTGTGTGTGTGTGTGTGCGTGTAAAATTTGGCGCCACACTTTAGTTGTGTCTTCTTGTAACCAAAAGCATCTAAAAGTTTTCTGAGCTAGCTGAAGCGCCCTCAGTGCCACCTCGTGATTCTGAACCCGTACTAGAGCCTGTGCAAAAGTTTTGGCACCAATGTTCATATGGCATGTTAACACAATCGTTGCATTACATGAATGTCGAACACAAATCATATTTCGGTTCGATGTAGTTGGATTAAGACTGTTTAAACCTTTACAGAAGGCTGCGTGGTGAACTGTGTGTGTGTGTGTGTGTGTTCAGAATGTTGTCTGGTAAGATGTCGACGCCTCTTCCTCCTCACTGCTGTTCAGTAGTGGCTGTTTCTCTCCATCTCCCGTCCTCCTGTTCAGCTTCGCGTGACGCCTATTTAGGATGACCCTAGCAGCTACCCCCGTCACCAACCCAGCAACCAGGGAACCAAAGATTGCTGCCCCGAGCAGCCAGGGCCAAATCTGCTGCACTTGCTCCCAGTACGGAGAGAGGAACTCTTGCATGAAGCGCTGAGCTAGAGACAGAAGAAGAGGTAGCATGGGTGAGAACGGAGGGCTGTGTCTGTCTGTCTGTCTGTCAGTCTGTCTGTCTGTCTGTCTGTTTGTCTGTTTGTCTGTCTTTCTGTCTGTTTGTCTGTCTTTCTGTCTGTCTGTCAGTCTGTCTGTCTGTCTTTCTGTCTGTCTGTCTGTCTTTCTGTCTGTCTGTCAGTCTGTCTGTTTGTCTGTCTGTCTGTCTGTCAGTCTGTCAGTCTGTCTGTCTGTTTGTCTGTCTTTCTGTCTGTTTGTCTGTCTTTCTGTCTGTCTGTCTGTCAGTCTGTCTGTTTGTCTGTCTGTCTGTCTGTCAGTCTGTCTGTCTGTCTTTCTGTCTGTTTGTCTGTCTTTCTGTCTGTTTGTCTGTCTGTCTGTCTGTTTGTCTGTCTCTGCCCCATGTGCCCAAATGTATATGGCACCTCATTCTAAATACAGGTATGTGCTGTTTAATGACCAACCAATCAACAAACTGTTCGCTTTAATCAAGGTCTTAACAATTATATAATAGTATATAATAGTCTTTTAACTCTGGACGGTCCAGCCATAAACAGCTGGTCATATTGAATATTATTTATGTCATACTTTGATGTTTGGTTACATATTTGATGTATTTTTGATGCATTTATAGACTATTGATTTAATTTGCATGAGCTACGTAGGAACTACATTGTGGTCTGTGTTCTGTAAGAACACTTTTAGGACACGGACACAATAAGTCTGCTTGACGCTACTGTTACAGTGCCCTATACATATAAATATACCTACAAGTGCCGAGTGCCGGTCATTTGATCTGGCTTCGTAATAGTTGGTTTAAAGTGTTTTAGGTGATATAGTGATTCCTGGTCCTTTGAATTAGTGTCTCTTTAAGTGGACTCATTCCATTTTGGTTGTGTGCAGCCATTGTGTGTGTTTATATTTTGGTTTGACTGTTAATGTGTTCTTAAAAGCTGAAGAACTAAGATATGATACGCAGAATAGTTTAGGCGTTTCAGTCATGTTTTCAGCAGCATCTGTGATGCATTTATGTATCATTTGTACATATTTGTTTTGTGAAATTATATTATTTTATATTTTATTTTATATTTGTATTACAATAGCATTAAACTGTGCATACCTGTGGAGGGTTTGGCAACTCGGCCATAACCACTGTTAACAGGTGCTTGTTTTTGATATTTCTTTTTAAAGCTGTTATTTGGAAAACCAAAAGGGCCAGATGTTCTGGCTTACGATTACTGAACTTAAGGTTAGTGTTGGGACGAGGTGTATGAGTGGAATTAATTAGCTACAGTTATCATTATAATGTAAGTAACAAAAGTGTGTGTGTGTGTGTGTGTGTGTGTGTGTGTGTCTTACTGGGATCCAGTAGGTATGTGTATTCATATCCAAGCTCTTTAGACGAGATTAAGTAGTCTATGTTCCTGAAGAGAGGGATGAATGGGACCATGTTGTAGCCTCCATTATGCCCTATTGGGGCGTTGGATTCTGGGTAAACGGTGCGAGAGGGCTGGTGAAGCCGCAGCCATCGCTCAAAGATGCTAGAACCCACAAAAACACACAAATGCAAGTTTGGAATAAATGGACCTCCTTGTATCATCCTAAAGTTCCCCTTAAACCTGTAAGCCAATGCCTGTAGATCATTTGAAGCAAACTCTGTTTTTGTGCTGGTCCATGCCGAGCAGAAGCGCTACTCATTCCGGGGGGTTCACAAACTTTTTCAGGCACACTACGGGGTGAGTTACCTGTCTATGAAAGCATGGTGCAGTACGAAAATGGGATCGTTAGCCGACGCTGGCACCGATGACATGGAGCCGTTCATGTAGATGTGTAGGGCATTGTGCATGGTGCTTTTCCCCGTCACCGCCATGCCCGTTTCTGGACTCGCAAAACCTACACACAGAAAAACCCAGAGAACTTAGCTCCTGGATGTCGAGAGAGGCCACCTGCAGAGTCACATGATGTGGAGAGTCTTGAGTCACTATGGTTTCATGTGCTTCTTTACCTTCCAGAGCGTTCCTGAAGCTCATGTTTGCTCGCCGATCCAGGGACTCGCTCTCGTACTGCGTGAGCGACAGCACAAACTCCACGTGCGCGCTGCTAGGGAGCCGGTTGACCCGGTTCGAGTCGTGGTTGCCAGGGTTACGGAGCAGCGGACCCTCGGGCTCACCGTTACACAGCATCTCGTTGTCGTTATACACCTCGGGGTGAGAGCAGATGACCTGCGTGCATACAGTCAAGTACAAAACAACATTTTAGCTCGAAGCATTTGAACGTGTGAGAAGGAAAATGTCTGAAACAGACAAGACAAAGAAATGTTAACAAGAGTTATGGAACGGTCATAAAAAAGATTATTAGTAGGGAGGAAAATACAGGAAATAAAAAGACAAAAATAAGTAACTAAATAAAAAAAATTAAGTATTTAAAGAACATGCAAGAGCAAATAAAAGAGAAGCCAAAAGAGGACAAAGTAACAAAGATGAACAGAGCTGTGAAGAGAAAAAAGCAACAAAAGAAAGCAAAAAGAAGAGAAGAAAAGGACGAAGTGGATTGAAAAAAGATAGATATAAGTGGGGAAAAATTAGGATTAGGACCAGGAGTTGGGAAAATTCGAAAAATAATAAGAAAGAAGATCCAAGGGCAAAAACAAATAAAAAAAACAAAAAATAAGGGGAAAAAGAACAGCATTAAAAGGAAGAAGAGGAACATGTTGAAAACAGAAAAAATCTATAAATAATAATATAAAAAAGAAGAAGAAACCACGAGGAAGAATGACAGAAAAAGAAAAAGTAGAGTAAGGAAAATAAATAAACAAAGACAAAATGGTGAGAAGTGAAGGAACACAAATGAGAATTAAAAATAATATGAATAAGGAAAATATGAAATGGAAATGTGAAGGCAAATGAAAAACAAAAATCATAAAGTGAAGGAAACAGAATAAATAAATACAGAAATAGAAAGAAGTAGACAAGAAGAGACAACGACAATAAAATAAAGGAAAATAAGAAAAATTAAAAAAAATTACATTAAAAAAGGCAGGTGACAAAAAAAAAATCAAGAAAAATCTTGCGTTTTTTAGTGATCTAAAACGGAACTAAAGCTGCTTTGCTTTAATTCCATAAATGTTATTTTGTGTGTGTGTGTGTGTGTGTGTGCGTGCGCACGTTTGTGTGTTTGTGCACGTGTGTGTGTGTGTGTGTGTGTGTGTGTGCCCATTGGCCTCTAGAAGGCCTCACGTGAGTCACGTGTGTATCAAACGTGCTCAAGACTAACAAACTTGGCAACCCTCAAGAATGCTGATCAATAGAATTTCAAGTTAACCTTAACTACCAAATGTAATAAAGTACTCAACATATAAACATATAAACATTTTTAAACAAATCCGAATTGGATCCCACAAGAACTGCTGGATAATCTGATCCTGTCCATGCCCCATCACTGTCAGTGTGTTTTGGCCCTCTTGGGTGACCCTACACCCTACTGAACACAATGTGGGGGCACTCTGGTCCAGTTTGATGCTTCTGTTCACCCCATGATTACATCACTTTCTACTCAATCACCAGAATCAAGTTTGCATCTCATTTGCATAACCGAACCACTTTCTTTGACTTTTCATTTTCAAGGAAGGTTAAGAATTGAACATAAACTTTTTTTTATATTATTACTCGAGGTCTTAAAACACGTCATCACCGTTAGTTCTCCTTCACACGGTTGCTCTGTAATCTTGTAACCTCACTGATTACCATTATTTTCCGCTTAATCCACACGGGGTCGAGGGCCAGCCGGTGCCCACCCGGCAACTCTTGGTGCAAGGGCGGGAACAACCCAAGACGGGGCGCCAATGCATTGTAGGGCACACACAGTTACACACTAAGGGCCACTTTTTAGAGACACCAATTAACCTAACACACATGTCTTTGGACTGTAGGAGGAAACCGGAGTACCCGGAGTAAACCCACGCAGACACGGGGAGGACCCAGGTCTCTCCACCCTGGGATTGAACCCGGGACTTTCTTATTGTGAGGCAGCGGTGCTACCCACAGAGCCACCGTGCTGCCCATCATTGAAGACATTAGGCATGCAAGATGGATCACTCATCATCAGTCAAAACACGTATTTTAACCTGTAGAGGTTGCATATCCTGCCCAAATGTATTAGTAGCATTTTTGTAATTCCTAAAGGAAATTGGTGCATGCGCTGAGCACAAATGCATAATGCACAGATCACTTCTAGATCTGTTATAACAGCTATTTGAGTAAAATTAAGGGATATTTTAAAATTAATATAAAGTGGTTAAAAAAGAAGCATTTGATATTATTTCATTAAAAAAGAAAATTGGAAAAGCAATACAATTTGAATTGACTACTCAGTTGTGTGTATAGTCACCCAAGACTGCCAAAACACACTGACAGCGATTGGGCATGGACAGGATCAGATTGTATGTAGAACGGGGTGTATCAGCTACATTCATTGCCAACACTATAAAATCTCCACAGGCGAAGACTGATGATTCATGGAATCTTATTGAATTTTATTTATTTTAATTTTGGTAGGATGCCCCCTTTTTAAAAAGTCACTTTGATCACTTACTTGATCACAAAATCACTTACATTTCAGCTCATTGTCTGCTCTGTTATTTATTAAATCTGTAATTATGCAATGGACATGTCAGTGTTGCGTTTTCCTGTATGGCTGGACAGCACAACAGACCCTGCTTAAATTTTGGGAATAAACTTCAATTTAGTTAATCAGACAAACAGCTGTTAAATTAACTGTTCGTAAACAAACCTAAACTATACTGATTATGGCACACTCTAGAGACGTGTATACACACACACTAACTGTTAAAAATACAGCTGTGAAAGGTTTTTTTTTATAATAAATTTTAATTATGCTTGATTAAGCAAGTTGATTTACCCCAAAGTGCTCCACAGTGCTTCTTACAATTTCTTTGTGAATGTTATATATATTTACAGAGAGAGATAGATAGATAGATGGATGGATGGATGGATACAAGCAAATGAGTAGTCAAAAAAAGTTGGTTTATAATGTAAATGAGATGCAAAAACAACTTTTTTCTTATTTATGAAAATGCACTATATAAAAGGCTCAAAGTTCTGGAGTGTTTGATTGTATCTGAATGTTCCCCGATCTTGACATCCTGGAATTTCCCAGCCCTTGCAATGCCTCTGCAACACTATTTGCCTAAAAGTGAGGCTTGAAGAATAGGACATCTTAAAGCTGGTCAAACACAGACAATAATTTCAAGAGCATTTGGGTCATCTCAAATGCAATCAGAAGACTGAAACAGAACGAATAAGACTAGGGTAGGGTCGTCAATCTGTTACAACAGTAAGAGATAATCAATATTTCACGCAGAAATGAACAGGCGCAGCAATGCAAAAGGTTTGCAGGGACAGTTTCTTGCTGCCCCTGGATGATTGATATGCATCCAGACCATATGGAATCAACTTCATTGTCAACCTGTGATGAGTGGTCAACTGTCCTCTTCTCTGATGATTCACAGTTCAGTTTGCAGCCTGACAATCATTGTGTCCTGGCCTGGCGTGAATGAGAAACACAATTCATGTAAAAAATGCACTCCTTCGGTTTGGGTAGTACCATGGTTTGGGCTGGCATCAGCATGGGTGGTGGTACTGAGTTCCATTTTTATTAGAAATGGATCACTGACTGCTGTTAGATACAGGGATTAGGTCCTGCATACTATAGTGGTACCCTATGCTGGAGCAATGGAAACTTTGTTCACCGACGATAATGCAAGGGTCCACCATGCACATATCATCATTAACATGCATTAGGAGGCAGGATGTGAATTCATGGACTGGCCATCAGCTGGAAGTTGCCCTGGAGCAAAAGTCACAGAGGATCCCATGCTCATGTCCATGCCCCAACGCTGTCAGTGTGTTTTGGCAGTCTTTGGTAACCATACACCCTACTGATCGGTCAATGTGTGGCACTCTCGTCCAGTTTGACATGCTTCTGCTCACGCTTCTGTGTCAGTTGCTTCTTAATCACAATAATTGACTTTGAATCTCATTTGATTAATAAAACAACTTTCTTTTACTTTTTGTTTGCTTTTCTAATAACCGTGTTTAATTAAATAAAATGAAATGCTTCTTGTCTTAATCACTTCATGTTTAGTTTGAAATATTCCCTAATTTTTGTGAATTTGTGCAGGTCTCCTTGCAACTCGTCATTCTATGTAATACAGGCAAATTAGCATGTGCATAGACGGTGACGTTTATATATGAATAACGAATATGTTCGAGAGTGAGAGACTAACCAACAAAAACTGCTGATTAGAAGCAATTCTGTCTGTGTTTGTGTGTTCTGATATTAATTTTGATCTATTCTATTATTTTATTTGATTAGATAAATAAAAGATATCTAATTTAGATTTGTAACCACTTCTTGACATCCTGATTGAGATTTGTTGACTATAATAATTCTGTCGTAGTCTCTGTGGGAATGTCAACACTCACTCCTCACAGGACACGTGTCTGATGAGGTTTAAAAAAAACAAAAAAAACATCATCATCACCTCCAGCCAGTGATGATCCAATTTAAAGAGACTTATATAGGGCAGACTTAAATAGAGTAGACCCCAGGGTCTTGGCTATGATTTTAGAAACTGCCCAAAGTATGTGGTTTTCTGACTAGGTTTGTTCTTAAAATTCTTTACAATGAACTCCACAATCATGATTCCCTACTAATTCAATGGCTTACATGGTCCACATGGTGTTTCATAGTAGTCAATAATGGTAAATAAGATTAAAGCGTCAGAATCCAGCCTGAATTCCACGTTCTCAGAGTAATGCCAAGTCATTCCATTTGGGATGGAGAGCGAACTCTTGGTGTCGTTAAAAGTGAGCTTTGTTCAGCACTCATAATGAGTCTGCGCAGGGAGAAAGAGAAGGTCATTTAGCTACACACTCATTTGTCTGTCTGGAGGTTAACAGAGTGATGTAGAGGAGTGATGCTATCAGGATGTGTCGCAGAGCTAGAGAGTGTGCAGTAAAAAGAACAGTTTTGACTGTTGGTGTAATGGCATGCATCAGTATAACAGCATTATAAAGTCAAATTGCTGGTTGTTAAAAATGCGCCAGGTGGCTATCAAGTAAATACAATTTGACACTCATATTTGCTGACAGTCTTGCAAACAACAAAACTGAAATAAAAGGTTATAATTTTTGGCTCAGAAGTTGCCAAGAAAGTCTGTCATCTTCTGTAGTTTTCATGGTATTGAGGAATTATCTGTCTTTTATTGGAAGCCTAACTAGGGCCATCATGTGAAAAAGCAGGACATAAGCAGGAAGTCTATGTAGCCACATAGCATGCAGGATGAAAACTGGTTTCCATTAAATGGTGATTGGGCTTCAAACAACTGAGCAGCAAGCAAATTAATTTTCTTAAACACGCTATCCCATGTATGCACTGAAACTGCTCCCACGAAGAAAGCCAAAATATCACTGCATACTACAAAGTGTAGATCCTTCTGATGTTATCTTTTGAGAGTAGAACTTTTTCTACATTATACTCATAGACATTGATTTATTAGTTCTGCTGTACTGGGTGTATTGTGTGTCCAACCAGTCAAAGTCAGTAGAAGTAGATGACAGAATTAGGACACTGTGCATCCTCCCTATGCTTCTTTCATCCTGTCTCACACAGTCACTCCTAAAGAGAGAGATAAACCCATTCAGTCAATGGAGAGGAAGAGTATGGGAGGCATGCTGTGAACAGATACAGTATAGAAAAGCTGTCATCCGAGGAGTGACAATACATCTTTTGACACTTTCACAAAGAAGGAATGACAGACAGAGATCTCAGCTGTCTAAAGTAATCATTCATTTGTCAGACATATTTTACGATTACTCTGAAGCTGTTGACTCTTTTCAATGAGTGATGGTCATGCCAAATGACTTAATTAACAGTATTTGGAATGGCAACTTCTTGATTCTAACAAATTCTTATGCCTGACAATGCATCAACTTATTTAATTGACATTAGATTGTAACGATCTGTTGATGAACATGTGGAGTGACAGGAATTTGATAATCTTTCAGATTAAACCACTCTGCGAAAATAAAAAATATTCTCCTACACAGGCCCTAGTTAAACCTTAATTGGAAGTGGTAATTAACTCCAAACAGTTACCTGTACACCACAGGGCACACAACCACATATTGACTCACATGGGGACATTTAGAGACGCCAGTTAAAAATATGCATGTGGGTGGACACCGGAGTACCTGGAGGAAACCCACAAAGACTAGGAGACAATATGCAAGCCCCACACAAGTAGTGATCTGCCTGGAGCTCAAACCTGCTTTAGCTGTGAGGGTACAGCCCTAGCTAAAACTAAAGCAGCATTAATTGTATTTTAATTGTTCTTATCATACTTTTATTTTGCATGTTTTTTATTGGCTATCAAAACCATAATGTCCTGGAATAAAAAGGGTTTTTTAGATTGAAGCAACTGTGTATCTGTTATCTGGAAGCCCCTTCTCTTGTTACCCCATTCTTCTGAGAACACACAAAAATCTTTTGATAGATAACCTGAAGGACATATGATTGAGGAGTCAGGAATATATTCACACCCTCTATTTCTTGGAAAACACATGAATAAAGATAACAACATGGCTAATGTGTGCAGGGTGCATGGCCCTGCTGCCACCAAAACAACCAATGCTTTATTTTCCAATGTCATGTGTTGTGTGGGAGTGGACTCTACCATATATATGCGAATGTTTCCTAGTAGCAGCAGGACTCATTTGTTTGGCAAATCAGACACATGCAAATGTATCTGTGACTTATGTGAATGTAGTGAAAGCCAAAATCAAAGTCAGATTTATTTCTAATGCACCTTTTACGTTGGACCATTGTGTCAGCAGATTGACAACTGTCTACTATCTGCTATTATACAGGTCTACATCAATTTTACTGACTAAACAATAACTTTTGATCTTTATGTAGTTTGTTATTTCTGCAAAATACTGTCTACTTATAAACTCAATAACATAATAAGCAATAACATAACTTTATTATAAAAAAATATAAAGAATACACAAAAAGGCAAGCTCAATACACAAATAAAATTCTGAATATTCACTTGGTATGGCTAATTGAGAACTGCTATTTAAACTGTTCAAAACTGCTGATGTCTGCATTTTATGGCTATATAAGCAGCGTGAAAACTGCTGCATTCAGTCATTCAAGATGTAGACATTGCAGCAAATTTAACTCTGTTAGTCTGGTTTTGTTAAATATGTCATTCAACACGGATGGTTCCAGAATCCTGATACATATTGTTACATTTGTATTTAACAACAATATATATTTTATATATATATATATATATATATATATATATATATATAGATATATATATATAGATATATAGATAGATAGATAGATAGATAGATAGATATATTACTTTGTACGCAAAGCTTAACATGCATAATTTGGGGCTAAACTGTGTGACCAAGACAAACATTGGGCACCACATAAAGTGTCCAGGACATATGTTAAAATCATAAAACAGTTGACTAAATATCAGATAAAAAAATCTTCAACTTGGAGTTCCAATGGTTTGGCGAGAACCTGAAAACCATGTTGATGCTGCTACATCTGCATGGTAGTTATTATAGGCATGAACACAAAGACAAAACACTCCATCCAGTACACATAATCTTTGTTCAGCTATAAGTCCCTGTACCTATCTTCAGTACTTTGGGAAGTTCTGTCATTACAATATTTGTGTAAGATTTTGTGGCCTCAAAAGTTGATGCCAGAATGTGCCGAAAATTCACTCAAGCAGAATTACTGGGTTCATGGCTAAAGGTAAAGAATGTTTTGGCTCCTGGTAGCACATTTATGTATCAAATCAGAGAGAAAGGTTTTCTGAAATATTTCCATAAGGAGCTCGTATACTGCATCAATGGCAATGGACTGACTGAATCAATGGGATGTGATAGTTATGTAGCTGACGAATGGCTGTTTATTGGCAGTTCAGAAGGAAGTATAAAGTGTGTGTTGCTTCACAATGGCGATAAATTAGCTTTCATTCATATTTCTGACTCAGTAAATATTAAAGAAATTTATGAATCCATGTGAACCATTTTCCAAAAAATCTAACATAATGATTATTGCTGGATTATATGTGGCGAACTGAAGCTTGATATTTAACTTTATAATCTTTAATTGAATAACTCTAATTTGTGAAAAAATGCCTAAATGCATATTTTCTTACTACATATTTGGAATCAGGCCCTTTCATTTGGGTAAAATCAGCAATAATAATTGGGTCAAGAGAATTTTTTCAAATGTAGATCAGTGTTATCTAAGCCCAAGCCAAACTAAGCAAGTTTAGGGCAACAGAGGCAATAAAAAATTCCCTACACAATTTAAGAGGGAAACATTGAAAGGATTGAGTCTCAGGGAAAAGGACCCAACCTCCTTAAATATTCAACTATAGCTTCTCTCAACACTATTTAATGGAATAATGTTAATAATGCTAAAACATAAAAGCAAACATTGCATGGGTCAGGTAGCTTAGTGATTTAGGTACTGGAATGTGCGCCAATAAAGTAGTTAATTATTAGGCAGAGACCCATTCTATTAAGTTGCAATTTTTATTTGTTTTCAGGTTTATAATTTGAAACATACAGACATGAAATATCCCTAGACAAAAATGGCAAAATAATTAGTTATAAACGCCTCATTAAAACACAATTCAGTTTGTCAATTAAACTTTCTGCCCTTCCCTTCAATTTATAAGTCCATAAATAGGATATCCATCTTTGATTCAAAACATGGTGAGCTGGATTGTACTGAGTCCTTCTGTTAACTTTATTAATTAAAATACCAACTGTGAGTCGGTTTATTGTCCCACATCAGTGCCTGACCACAGTCATATTTTAAAAAGTAATGAAAAGATAAGAAAAGTAAGAACTATTTGTAGCAGAATAGCGAGGACAAACTGTCCTCAAACATTTGCCTGTAAACTGTGTTTTAATATTTGACAAAGTTTACCTGAAATTCCAGTAGTTGTCAAAGAAGTATACGGTGCATATGCACAAAGCAATGCACTTTAGCATATCTAAGAAAACTTGGTAAAGCATTACAAAAAATACCTCTTTCCGTTAATGTTGTGTCACTTCTTTTAGATGTATGTGATGTTTAGAAAACAATCCATGGTTGCTCTGAGTAATCTCAGCAGTCGTATTTTACTTACTACTGTAGCCCAGTTAAAAAAGTTTATGGATCACTGGCCTTGAATGCAAAAAAAAAGCTCACAGATAAAACAAATTATATGGATCACCAACATCAAGCCAGTCTGAAGAAAGACTTCTCAACGTGTCTGCCTTTTCAGACAGCTCTTGCACTAGCCTCAGGTATTCTGGCCTAGACAGGGTGCTTTCATGTGTTTTGAATGGAACGCTGATGTATAGGTCGTGTTTTTGTTTAAAGTAACTAGTTCCAGCTAGCTTTAACCAAGATGATGATGTTTTAGTTTTGTCCTTGACTTGAGTTGTTTTGTACTGAATGCCTAAAACTAAGCTTATTTTTGTTTGTTCACTCCAAAGGTATAAAGATTCACATTCATTTTTCATAGATAACATTTCTCTAAGCCAATCAGGGTATATACTTTGTTCATGTCAGACATATTTTTTTAAAAAGGATATGGCATTAGACTCTACCAATGTGCAGTTTCTACATGTCTTAGTGCTTCTATGGTTACTCTGGTTTCCTCCAATATTAAAATTCCATCTGATATATTGATAAATCAATCAATAATAATTGATAATCACAAATCTGTTTCTAAACATCCAAACCATTTGTCCAAACCAGACAGAATTGCCTCAGTCATTCAGGAGGCACAAATTAACTCTTAGATCTGAGTAAACCTAAAACTTAAAAAAGCAATTGAAGAAGTGAACACTGCTAAGAGAATCCTAAATCAATATGGCCTCAAAGCAGTAGGGAATGCCCAGGGTCTTTTTGTCCTATAAAAGAGGCTTCTTACTGTTGTTTTTCAATTCTCCATCTAGTAAAATAGTTTTCTAATTTTAATTTGCTTGGAAATGAAAGGGTTAAAATCCACAGTGAAACACTCCTTATGGCTTTAGGGAGCTGCAAGAATTATTTAGTGTTATGTTTCAACATCATATTTAAGAAGTGACAACTGAGTCATAAAATCCATTTTTGATTGTTAATGTTTGTTTACCACTGTAACTCTATCTCAAGAGCATATATAAACACACTTTATAATGCTTGTGATCAGTTCATCACATTATAGATTGGATATAAAGATTGAATGCATGCTTTTAAGAAATTATTGGTCTATTTTTGTGAATGTTCTACTATTTTTAAAATCAAAACTGGCTTCTAAGATAAACACTGTATAGAAGTGTTATACACAGGGATTTTGAAGCATGAATGTGAGTGATGTGTGATTTGTTAATTGATGACTGATCTGGTTGGATCCTGTTAACAACATAAATGATAGGGTAGTTTAGTTTTATTTTGATGCTTAATAAGGCTGAGATGTTCATGTTTGATCAACTTTCATGTTAATTTAGGGTGTATTTCTGCCATATAAAATGTTTGGATATTTATGAATACAAATCCTGAAATCTTTTGTTGCTTAAATGCAGCTGTGACTCAGCAATAGCTCATGCAAATGTTGAACTTATTCAGAAATTTTCTAATATATAAATATATTAGAACCACAAGGCAAAAGGATATAAAACTCAGCAGACTCACACTAGACAGACTAGTTAACCTACCCAGAGTAAATCCACACAGTTGCTGGAAAGACATGCAATCTCCACACAGGAGGTGTAAGAGGGCAGGATTGAACCAGGAATCGCTGGATCACTAACTGCTGTGAAACTGTGTGTTGTAATCATAGGAAGTTTGTATTTAGCTTAAAATCAAAACAATGACAATTTTGGGACCTTGTTGCATGGGTATTTTACTCATATTCATGATATGGCATAATAATTAGTGTCATGTATTATTTTTTTACATGGCCTGAGGGACAAGTTTTCTTCTCTGGTAAACAGCAAAATTAATAGTGGAAATGACAAAATATTTAACACAAATAAGTCAAACATGATTTTATTGGGACATTTGCCACCAACCCTGCAACTCAGACAAAGACAGAGACGCTGCAGAGCATAGTGCTTGCTTCCTAAACACTTACATACAGTCACTGCTTGGTTAGAACCCATCCCAATCCAAAAATATGTTACTTGGCCTCTCTAAATTTCCCCAGTATTTGTGTGTTTAATGGGTGCAGTTTGTACCTTGCTGCTGTTGTGGATATAGCCATCTGTGCTGACATGACTTAATAAACAAATTAATAAATAAGAAGAAATACATTTCTAGTAAGGACTGCAGTGACCTAGTGTTTATGGTACTGAACTGTGGATCATAAGGTCCAAGGTTCAAATCCTACCTCTGCCAAGCTGCCACTGTTAGGTCCCAGAGCAAGACCCTTAACCCACAGTGACACTGCAGGGACACAGATGTGGTGGTGTATTATTGTCTGTTGAGCTTGTATGATTGAATCAGGCACAGCACTTCTGCTGGAAGTTTTATACACTGCTCAGTCATGGTACACTTTATTGGAGACATTCGCCTTATTGCTTCACCTTGTAGATGTAAAGTCTGAGACATTAACTAATCTGTTGTTGCACAGTTAGTTATCCTCTAATACTTTACCGCTGCTCAGAGAACACTGCTTACAAGAATTTAGTAAGTTAAACGGCACATAAATGTAATTCCCTATACAATATTTGTACATATATAATTTAATTATTTTTTTTAATAATAAAGTAATCCATACATTCCACTAGATAATTATGCTTACTTTGAATTAAATTATTTATTTACTGATAATTAGCTCTAGATGTTTTTATTTTGTCTGAAATAATTTATCATAAAACTCAGCCAACTGTGTGGAAGTGACAATTTAACTCTTTCCTTCCAATATTAATGAAGCTTGGCACCACTAATAGAACTGCAGTCTCTCTTTTCAAATAATTTTGTTATTGAATATATTTTTATTTGCTTTCTAAAGCACAGGGCAGCACTATGGCACAGTGATTAGGGCTGTGTCCTCAGAGTTCCAGAAATCCTTGCTTCCATGTAAGGATGCTATTCTATAGGCATGTATTAAGAATGCACCACTGTAGTGTCTCAAAGTGTTTGTTGCCTGTCTGATAGAGGGTTGGTTACTGCCTTGTGGCCTGTACTACTGTTTAGGTCTGAGCTCCCTCTGATTCCAAAGTGGGTAAGAATATTAATGATGATTATAAAACAGATCAGTGGAATCAGAAAGAAAATACAGATCATATTAAACAACCACATGACCAATACCACACACATGGAGGATTGGGGATTTCAAAATTGAATATGGGTATGCTGCTAACAGCATTTAAAACCAACTTAACATACTCAGTAAATAATATTTTTCATGCTGCATTTTACACTGACGTGCCACATACCAATAAAAAGACTAGCAGTTTCTTAGAATTATACTAAATGAAACCGTGATTTATGTCATTGTATAGGTTGTAAAAGTCCAGCAGTGCAACTGTTCCTTATATACATTTATATATTTTGTATATAATGTACTTTATGATAGTATATTCTCTTATTATTAATTATTAATTAATTAATAATTATAGCCTATAAATATTACAACAATAATATATTTGTATGTATTATATTTACTTAAATGTGTTATATATTATAGTTTGAATATGTTGCTTTTATGTATTTAATCTGCCACTATAAACTAATTAATTAAGTAAATTACCGGTAGTTACATTCTTAAGTGTAACATCTAGCCTGCCCAGGAAGGTTGGGCTCTTCATTTGAGTCTTATTCCTACATGACAATGTTCCAAAGGTGATATAGAATGAATTGAGATCTACCATCTTAAGTTTGCCATAATTCCAACATTCAAAACATAGTAGAGTATCCATATAGTGTTCACTTACAAGAAAACGGATTTTACTGGAATATTCTATATTCCAAGTGTAAATAGACACCCTTTCCAATGAGTAATCTCTGTTCTTTTAGCAATATTCCATGCTACCAGGTTAATAATATCATAGCCCCCCACCAACAAGACAGTTCATCAACTGTCTGCCCTGAACTCCAAATTAAGTTAATTAAGAATTTGTTTTATTTAACTGGATTCCGTGGTGCTTTGACGTTAGTAATTTTAGACACCTTTAAGATGTATTGGATTTCTAACTGTGAGCCAGGCAGTATTGTAAGTGCCTTCCCTCACACTCATATTCCAAATTTAAATGTAAACCTCAAAAGACTGAAGGCTGTTCTATCAGCAAATGATGTGCCAAACTCTATACTAAAAATTTTTCTGTGTCCACAAACCTTCACAGGAAGTCAACTTGACATAATATTAGATGCACCGGTGATTCAGTGGTAAGACCCTCTGCTGGAAATGGCAATAATCGAGGGCCTGGGATCAAATCCCATTTGTGACTTGTAATTTGAAGGGTGAGTGGTAAGCCTGCAGCCAATAAATTCCAGGTTTGGTTTTCAAACCCTTCCCACAACCCTGACTGGGGCATTGCCACAAGCTTGTGAACTCTTTGGAATTCAATCTTGTCTATTCTTAACCAGAGGTTGATGTTAGTAACATGAGTCTAGTTTATCTCTTTCTTTCAAAAAAAAATCTTAAAAGGTCTTCTTTGGCACCAGATGCTGATAAGGGGTAAAGGTTCATTAAAATAAAATAAAATTTGTAATGGCGCTGTGCAACAGTGTCTATGGAACCTGATTTATGGTGGTGCAGTGTAGACATGCATAAAAATATTGTTTAATCGTAGCTTGTAGGCAACCTTTTCCTGGATAAGCTGTTTAGTTTAATCCTCAAAATGACTTTTGACCTGGCTAATAGTTTGTGCAGTCCATTTTTCTACATGTATCTATTGCTTAGGATTCTGCAACAGGCATATATATATATATATATATATATATATATATATATATATATAATATA
>JAUZSU010129410.1:0-11386 GCA_034780255.1 Parotocinclus maculicauda
CTTTCGACATATCGACACGGGACAAACGCCGAAACGTCCGGGATGTTCAGGAGAAGTGTGCTTGTTCATAGCTAAGAAATATCTCGAACCACCCGGTGTTCCGATTATTATTATTATTTACATTAATAATAAGAATATTATTGTTATTATTATGGTGATGATGATAATGATTAGTATTATTATTATTTACATTAATAATAAGAATATTATTGTTATTATTTTGATTATTATTGTGATGCTGATTATTATTATTATTATTATTATTAATATTGCTAATAATAATAAGAATATTATTGTTATTATTTTGATTATTATGGTGATGCTTATGATTATTATTGTTGCAATTCTTAATATTTTTATTGTTATTATTATTGGTATGAATAATATTATTTTGATTATTTTGATTATTATGGTGATGCTGATGATGATGATGATTATTATTATTATTGCCATTAATAATAAAAATATTATTGTTATTATGTCGATTATTATGGTGATGCTGATGATGATGATTATTATTATTATTATTTCCATTAATAATAAGAATATCATTAGTATTATTTTGATTATTATGGTGATGCTGATTATTATTATTGTTGCCATTCTTAATATTTTTATTGTTATTATTATTATTGTTATTATTAATATTGTTATTATTAATATTATTGTTATTATTTTGATTATTATGGTGATGCTGATAATTATTATTATTGTTGCCATTATTATTGTTGTTGTTGTTGTTGTTGTTATTATTATTGTTGTTATTATTATCATTATTATTATTATTATTGTTATTTATTAATTATTATGGTCATGCTGATGATTATTATTACCATAAATATTATATTTTTTAATCTATTACAGGAGGCAGTTTCCTTGGAATTTGATTTTACTTTCTGTATTTGTGAGTCTATAAACAGTTATTGTTCCTATATTGTTTTTTTAATGTTTTCAAGTTTTTATTTATTGGTATAATCTCTGTTTTTTTTTGTTCTGTGCTGATGTAAAAGACATTGTGCATGGCCTGCATGCTGGGTTTCATTTCCAGGTAAGGTTCCATCTATTTATTACAGACAAAAGTTAGATTTAATCTCTGAATATTTTATACAGTAACCATGTTTTGGCTGCTTATGGCCATCTCTTGGCTGGTTGAGGGGGCAGAGGTTGGTTGGAAGATCATCCTCCAACAATGTGTCCAGTCCAGGGCACGCTTAGGGTTGCTTTAAAATCTCTGAGGGGAGGGATAAAACTTTTTTTATTTAAAAATTGTTATGGCCTTGATAAAGAAAATTTTGTTTATATCATCTTTAATCATAAAAGCTTCGCTATGATGACCTAAAAGTGTTGTTTGTGTTACAGTTACTACAGCAATAAATCAGTGTTTTTGTGTGTTGGGATCACGGCTCTGGTGTGTTTGTGTGTCACCATCTTCAGCTTTCAGTCTAAGGTCAGTTTCAGATGTGTTTTATTTATGTTTTTAAATGTCACGTCTAGAGAAACAAAACTAATACTGAGATCAAACTGGACTTTGTGTCCTTTAGTCTTAAAAAAGTCATACAATCTTATTATTTAAATTCATATTGATTTGCGGTCTGTTTGTGTGTCTTCTTATTTTAAATTCTAAACATCTGTCCATCTTTTTCAATTATTTTTTGTAATTATTTGTAAATTCCTGTTAGGGTTCCTACCTTTCGCCCCGGAGCGTTCCGCTGTCCTCGCCGATTACAGAGCGATCTGAGAGGCAATTTATAAATGCTGCTTGATTTACGACCTGATTACAAACAGCTGCTTCTCCGGCTATTTAAGTGCGAGTTCTAGCGCTGTTCGGGGCCAGGTCGCCTGATTCCATTCGCGCACCTTGACGCGCCACGTCCGATTGTTCTGCTGTTTGTTGCACCGCTCGCTGCGATAGTGTTAGGTCAGTTGGTAATGTCCCAGGGCTTGTAGTGCCGAAGGACGTGTAGGAGGGGAACCTCCGAGGTAATTAGTGTTTTAGGGACACATCGAGGGTGCCCTTTTCGCCGCTCCGTCCTTGGCACTTTTCGAACCTCACTCTTGCCGGCTGCCCGCTGAATATGAGACGCACCCCGGTTAGAGCTTTGCCACCCGGCTGCACGTTTTAAGTGACACGCGCACCAGCATGGCATCCCCACGCTGTATAGCCTCACTCCAGCCGGCTGCCCGCTTCAATTGAGACACGCACTGGCTGGATTCTTCGCGCTACTTGCACGTTCGAGCTTAGGCTCACCCCCTCTCGCGATTTCTTCGCGCTCATGCTATACGCGCACTCGAGCTATCGCTCGCTCTCTGGCGTTCCTGAGTTCCTCCATGCCCCTGATGTTCCGGAGTTCTCCGCGCCACGCGATTTGGGAGACGTCCCAAATCAGCGCTTTACCGTGCTCGCTGCACGTCTGTCACCTTGCGCTTTGGCGTTATGCGATTCAATTCGTGCCCTGGCCGGCTGGGAAGTTTATCCCCTTTTTAGTTTATTTTATTATTTAGGGTTTTTTCTCCCTTTTTGGTCCTTTTTTTATTGTTAATATATATTATTTCCCCATTCTTATTATACGCCGTAGGATTCCGTCTATCCCGCATACTTGGGTCCTAACACCCCTTGCATAACAATTTCTAAATACAATTCTGTTACTCAATTTTGTAATTAAAAAAATATATATTTGTCATGCATTTTTAAATGCAAATGCTTTGTCTTGAAACATTTTTTAATGATAATTGTTGCAGTTTCTTTACTTTCCTATTTAACACCATTGAATATTAGACCTTAATTTTGTTATACCTGGTGCAATGACATTAAAGATAATCTGATTCATTCATATCCTGCAGTGTTTTATAGTCGTAGGCAAAGGTTTTAGGTTTTAGGCTCAAATTTCCCCTAGTCACCTTCTAAAAGACAAGAAGCTAACGGTGCTGAAACCTTTTCATATTTCTGTATTGTTTTGCATTTTTTGCATTTCAGTAAGTAATGTGAATATGTGTTTTTTGTGAGCTGTTAATCCTTCTTAAGCGATTAGTTTTTTTGTTTTGTTGTTCTGTAGATTGACGTGACGTCCTATCAGGGGCTGCTGTTAAACCTGTGCTTGGTTTTGTTCCTCTGTGCGCTCACGCTGGGATTCATCGTCCCATTTGGATACGTAAGAGGATCAAAATAAAACTAGGACAATGAAATAAATCCCTCTAAAACCAAGTGTACCCGGGGAATAAAGACACAATAATAATAATAATAATAATAAAAATAATAATAATAATAAAAAGAAATAATAATCATAATAAAAAGATATAATAATAATAATAACAAACAATAAAAAGAAATAATAATCATAAATAATGATAAGTACATAAATAGTACTATTAATAATAAGATTAATGAAAATAACATTAATAATAATAATAATAATAATAATAACAATAAAAAAATAATTAATGATGATGATAATAATATAAATAATATTAATAATAATCGTCAATAATGATGATGATAATAACATACATAATAATATTATTAATAATAAAAAGAATAAAAATAAAATAATAATAATAACATGAATAATAAAATAAATAATAATAATAAAAATATAAACTAATATGAAATGGTTAATACAATAATTAATTTGAATAATAATAATATTAATAATAATAATTATCATCATTATGATAATTATTATTATTATAACAGAAATAACAGTAGGAATAATAGTAATTGTAATAAAAATATTAATACTATTACTAACAATAAACATAATGCTAAAAAACCGATATGACAATACAAAATAATGATGATGATCATAATAAATCATAATAAAAAATATTGCAAAGAACAAATATTAGTAATAGGAAAAATACATATCATAATAATAATAGTAAAATAATAATCATAATAAAACTAAAAAAATAATAAAAAAATAACAATTAAAATGATAATAAAATAAAATTAATAATGATACAATAAAACAAAATAATATTAAAATAATAATAATAATAATAATAAAATATCACTATAATAATTATGACAAAACAATCATTCAGATGATGATGATGATAATGATAATAATAATAATAATAATAATAATAATAATAATAATAGATATAGTAAAATATAATATGACAGTCTCTCTCTGTCTCTGCATTGAGGGTTTAATCATTTTATCCCAGAGCTGATCTGTGAGTGTGATTTATTTATTTATTGCTGTACAATTTTGTGTTTGTGTGTTGGGTGTGTAGGTTCCATGGTTACATGCACTGTATGGGATTATAGGAGCAATCACCTTCACCTTGGTGAGGAACAAAGATTAACATTAAATAAACATCATATAGAAAATTTATATTTTCCTAAAATACTGATAGTAGGAGTATTTGTATTATCATTGTAGTAACTTTTAGATTAAATTTTTTATAATTATGATCAGGATTACT
The DNA here is from genome assembly GCA_034780255.1 of Parotocinclus maculicauda. Classification (NCBI taxonomy): domain Eukaryota; kingdom Metazoa; phylum Chordata; class Actinopteri; order Siluriformes; family Loricariidae; genus Parotocinclus; species Parotocinclus maculicauda. Next base: position 4,429 of record JAUZSU010129410.1, read on the forward strand.
TCATTATCATTGTAACTAATAATGTATAATTATAGTTTTTTTCTTATTATTATGATATATTAGATTTTTTATGATAATTTGTAGAATATTATTATTCCTGTAATTACTCTACTTTATATTATTATTATTGTATTTTATATGTTGTTATGTGATCTAATATTTTACACTTTTAGAATTTGTATTATTTAATAAGAATTATCATATGAGAATATAATAATAATAATAATTATGATTATTTATATTTTAATAATTATATATATACTCAATTATAAATTATTCATATATATTTATATATTTAATAAACATTATTATTATTATTTATATTTTAATGATTATTTATATATATTTAACACATATCATGATTCTGATTCTGATTATTGTTATTATTATTATGATTATTATGATTAATATTATTAACAAAGCTTCTACCCTCGGGTTTCTCCGTACAGTTCCTGGCCTTTGACACTCAGCTCCTGATGGGGAATAAACAGTTTGCTCTCAGTCCGGAGGAATACATCTTCGCTGCTCTCAGTCTATATCTGGACATTGTTAATATTTTTCAGTATCTGTTACAGATGTTTGGTAACAGCAGCGAGTAAAAACCAATGTTATCCAGACTTCTTATGATTATGCACAATTCACTACTTCTTTAATAAATATTAGTATTAGTTCAAAGTTTTGCTGTTTTATAAACACTGAATGTGATTTTTTGTTAATGTGCTTTTTAAAACATCAGCAATTTATTTAAAAAAAATAATTAAACAACTTTAACTTGTAAGTGAAATACTTTTAAATAAAACTTTAATAATTATATTACAAACATCTACAATTGAGCCAAAATGTTTTCACAACTAATTCCTTATAACTATTCATTTAACACTTTATTTTAAAAGAATACATTTTAGCTGCATTTATTTAATTTATTAATAATACCTGTATATAAAATAAAATTTTTAAATAATTTCAAACGCATTCATAAGGTTAAATAAAAAACACCTTTTAAAGATTGAAAAACTTTATTTAATGTTTTTTTAAAAAAGGAAAATCGACAATATTCAACAGTTTTCAGAACAAAGAAACAAAAAACAGTAAAATCAAAACATTTTTTGCTCAACAAATGAAAAAATAGGTAACAGAAAAAAACAGCAACTGTGGCACAGGAAGACAGAGCAATAAAAACGTACAAACTGTACAAAATGTGTTTTATAAATAAGGAATACGCAGTTCAAAAAGAAGAGCTGAACTTCTTCAATCAAACCTGCTGGATTCAGAGTTTACAGATTTGTGTTTTTGATTTTTGTTTTTATTTTTACAGAACCTTCTGACTCAATCAAACGAAGCTTTTTTTTCTCATCAGTATTCATTATTGTGGTATTTGGAAGCTGGCTAGATAAATGTTCTTATATATTTTTTTATTAATAAACCTTTATTAAGGTTTAATCAAATTAAAACAGTTTATAATATTTAGCTTTTTAGTCTAAAAATAATTTATAAAATAGTTTACTGCTAAAATAAAAAAGAAAAAGCTATTGCAATACTAAAATACAAAAAATGTATTACAATAACACAATTAATGTAACTACTAAAGTGAATTAAAGAAAATAAAATTTATTTACCTTTTTTAACTTTTTCAATTAAAATGTACCTAAAACTAAACATCTGCTCTAAAACTAAAAATCTAAAAACAAGTGTAATTACTAAAGTGTTATTTTTGCCCTGTGAAAGTTTTTCAAAATCTTTAAAGATCCTTTATTAAAAAAAAACCTGAAAAGGTTGTTTTAACAGACTTTTTTTTACCTAACTTTAAGCTGATTTTTGTTTTAATTTTTATTTTTTAAATGTTTTTTAATATTGATATTTGTATAGAAAAGACAAGCTTTGTTTTATTATTTGACTGCTTTTAAATCAATTTTCTAGCCTTTTAGACATTTTTTAGGATCTATATAATTATCTTCGTGCTAAATGGGTCTATACATAAAGTTTAAGATTGTTACTAACAATATTACAAAACATTTTATGTAAAATGTTCTTGCATCAATTTGCTTTATTTTTAAAATTTATACATTTGAGAAAATATTTATATTTATCTGTTTTGGTAAGGTTTTTTCTCAACGATCATTTTAAACTTTTTGTCAAATTAAAAATGTCTAATTAACGACAATTTCTTTTTATTTGAATTATTTACTGTATTCTTTAAGAAAAGTCTTTTTTATTTTTATATAATAAGTTAAATATCATATATGTTGTAAATATTAATTATATTTAGTGTCATTCTGTTTTTGAGCAATTACTGTAGAAAAAAATGTAATTTAATTTAATAATATAGCATTATTTTAAAGATTTCACTAAATAAATAATAAATTAGTAAATGAGTAATAAAACCTATGCAGTATTTTTTTAAATTCTGCTGTAACGATTAGGACAGAATAGTTTTTTACTAAAGAAATGTTTTTTAAAAAAATAAACTAAAAATGTTTTTAAAAAATCAACTAAGAAAAATGTTAAATGATACATTAACTTTATAACAATTATCTAAAATAAAATTCGTGTTTTCTTTCAGCTTTTCTTTGAGCCATTCTTTTTACAAAATTGAATTACATTTTATTTATTTTACATAATTTAATTCCAATAAAAACACATTATTTTTACATATAAAATCAGTAATAATGTCTTACCTATTACTAGAAATGTACACAAAATTCAGGACTTTTTATTTTCAGGATGTCATATTCAGTATTTTTTAATATATATTATTACTTTAAAAAATATATATTTTAAAACTCGGAATCAAACAGGTTTGTTTTGAGAGTTCACTTTTATGTGATGAACTGCTTGATTATTCCGTGATAGCAGCCAAACGTTTAGAAACTGTGAGACAACTTTTTAGTACAAAAATGAATTGACAGTGATCGCATATAAAATAAATTCCTTTTTGTTTCATGTTAAAGCTTCAAGGAAAAAAAACTATAATTTTAAAAAACCAAAAAAAAAAACAATTTTATGAATAAAATTTTAACCAGTGTTAATAGTTTACTTAAGAGATTTTTGCCAAAATTTAAAAAAGATTATTTTGAGTTATACACAACTAAATAAAACTGAGAGTAACATGAAACATCAAACAGGATTGTTGTCAGGGGCGGAGCTAGAACAGAACCTAAAGATATTTTTACTGAGAACTAAAATTAATTTATATATTTTTTAATACATCTTACGTTTTGCTATTTTTAAAATCCTGATCCAAATTTAGTGGCGAGTTAAAAAAATAAAAAATAAACTGTAAATTATTTTTTTTTTTATAGTTCCACACGTCAACTCTACCTTAAACCTAAAACAAACAAATTAATATAAAATAATAATAAAACAATGTTTTCTTAAAACATTACAGAAATATTTCCTCGTGCCTTTTGATAATGGAACATAAATCAAAATGTTTTATGTATAAATAAAAATACTTCAGCATAACCACTTGTCGTTTCAGAGTTTCTAAACCATCTTTAAAGTTATGGATTTGTAGTGATAGTTTTATAGATTTGCTTTTCTTTTTTTAAAGTGATATCATGATTAAAACCCATTTTTATTTCCTTCATGAGGTGAGTCGCAGGTTTTAAACGGTGAAATATGTTTCATCTTTTTGACACAGGAAATAAACAATTTATTTACAACAACAGCAAAGATAGAAGTTAATAGAAAATTAAAAATTACAATAGTTTCAAAAACGTTCTATAGAATTGAGGTTGTTTTTAATTAATTTACATTGTTATATAATGAAGCACTTTTTGACGATCATAAAATCTTCATAAAAAGTTATTTAAAACTACTAGGTGACTTTTAATTAATGGCAATAATAAACTGTATATAAAAAATAAATAATAAAAAAAAAGCCTGAATAAACATTGCTTCCTGGATTCTTATTTTTGGTAGCATATTTTACAAATAAAAAGCAAAAAAATGTTTTCTTGGCAAGTGAAAACTTTTTGAATAGGTGCAACCCCTAATATGAACTATTAATCAATCATTGAAATTAAATATTTCGTATTTAATTAAATGTATAGGAATGTAAAAAACATTTAAATATTCCAAATCTATTTTAACATTATATTATTAAAATTTTAATAATTTAATATATTATTAAATTATTATAATTAAATTTCATTTATTTTTTATGAATTTCTTTCGGCTTTCTGAGATCTTCAAATAATTATTGTTTTTTGATCTTAACAAATTGTCATATATGTTTACTTCTTACTTAAAGTTTTGCATTCTCAAATTATGCTTTTTTGCAAAAAAGTGGGGTCAGTTCAGTTCAAAAAGAATCCTCTTGGTGATTTTTTTTTTTTTGCTTACTTCTTCTTCTACCAATTGTGAATAAATAAAAAGAAAACTGAGTATATGGATCTATATTTTGTGTACAAAGCTTTTTTTTTGGTTAATAATTGGTATTTACATTTAAAAACAGTACTGAGACACTGGCGCTGTAAAGAAGTTCATATTCTTGTGGTCCTTGTTTTTAAAAAAAAAGCCCTTATTTTTCAAACGGTGCATTTCTGTTTTAGCTTCTGAAGGAAATAATTTAAAGAAATCAAGTAACATTTACAGACAGAAAGTAAAGATAAAATCATGCTAATTTCTTTTCAAGAATTATTGTTTTTTAAAAAGGTGAAATTACACAAAAACTACACTTTTTTCCACAGCTATAAGAGCTCTAAAATCTACTAAAAATAAAGAAAAGTAAAGGTGTGAAAAAGACCAATAACAGATTGTTAAAAAAATCAACAAAACACAATACAAAAATAAAACAGCAGCAACAAACGCTCTCACCTTTCATCTTTCTACTTTCTCTTTAATTTGAATAAACTCATAATTTTTTTTACCCAGCACCAAAATAAGCAGAGAGTTTCTAAATCCTACATTTCTTCTTTAACACACAAAGTCACTTAATCTGAGTTGGCGATTAGTTTTAAATTTCAATTAAAACTAAAAACAGTGATGTGGAAGCATAGAAAAATATTTGGGCTGCTTTTAAAGGTCCTTTTTTAAAGTAAAAATACTGGCTTAGAATCAGATTTAAAATTGAATTTAGTTACTTTAGTTAATTTAGTCACAAAATTTTAGATGATGGTGGTGTGATGTTGTTTTTTATGTACAGAACTTCCAAGAATTTTCAAATTTTCAAAATCACAATAAATAAAAATGACAAACTAAAAACATAACCACTACTAGTGCCATGTTTTAAAAAATAATGCCTTTTTTAAAACAATACAACTATTGCTGATTTCTTTGTTTATGAAATTAAAGTAATTACTGTTCTGATAAAAACAATTCTAATTGTATTTGTTTTTTCAACTATTTAGATATTTTTGTAACATTTTAGTTTTAATTAAACAATTTATCTTGTTTTTAACAATTTCTTGGCTAATTGTGACTTATACAATTATTGAAAATCGCTTCTTCAATAAATGAATACATTTCTAAATTGCACTTTTGGTGTTTTTTGTTTTTGTTTTAAGGTCCTGCTTTTGTTTTATTTTTATGGCTTGTTTTACAATAACCTAAAATGCAGTAAAAAAAAAGTGGCTAAGCTAATTCTATTGTATCCCTTTCTAAAATGGACCAAATATCAAGAGCTAAATAAATAACAAATAACGATTGTCTGATGCATAAAAAAGTAAAACACAATTCCTTTAAAAAAAAGCAAGAGGTGACTTAAATTTTTTACTCCTAAAACAAACAAACATAGAAAAGTCAAAACAAATCCTATAAAATAAAACAAAATAAAATAAGCTGCATTGCTTAAGTTTTTCGTACAAAAAAACGCTGCTGATTAAAAACGCAACAACAAAAATAGAAAATTAAAAACTTACGACCTAGTTTACAGATGCAAAAATAAAACCTTTTTCTTGCCGTTTTATGAATGATGGTTTTTTCTGCTTTTATTCTCTTATCAAAATAGATCAAAGCTTTTTTTCCCCTCATAAATCCCCCATCTTTGGTTGGAGAGAGAAAGAGAGAGCGCCGTGATGTCCTTTTTTAGTTTTAATTCCATTAAACTAGAATTAAATCCATGAACGGCTCTGGTCCTGCTGATCAGTAAATGATGAATCCACAGAAAGATCTGCGTCTCCCATGGCAACAATCACTCCTGATCCTGTGGTAAAAAATGTTCATAAAGCCATTAAAGAAAAGAAAAGAAAAAAAAGTATAAAAGGAAAAGTGTATTAAAGAAGAGAAAAAAGGGGAAAAAGGCATAAAAGTATAAATAATTAAAAAGGGAAAAGGAGAAAAAGTGCATAAAAGCACAGACGAAGAGAAAACTAAAACTATTAAAAAGAAATCCATCCGAGTATTGATAATTAAAAAAACATTTTAAAAAAGAGAAATGGATGGAAATGAAAGTATATAGAAGTTTTTAGTTTTCTGCTTTTAAGTAATCAAAGTTAAAGGTAAATTAAAACTCTAAAATAAAAAGAAAATACATCAAGATATACTGGATAAACTAAGTAAAAAAAACTAAAAAGAGAAAAGAACCAAGTACAAAACAAATTGACAGAAAATAAAATAAAACAGTTGCTTGCTTAAAAACCTATTATAGAACTGCCTATATTAATAGAAGAAAAAACAAGTGTGCATAAAAATTATTAAATAAATCTACGGAAAAGGAAATGAAAGGAAATTTTCTACTTAAGAATAGAAAGAAAGTTAAAGTTAAGTTGCAGGAATTGCAGAGAAAATAAAAAAGAAAATCAGTTAAAGTGTTGATCATTTCTAAAGTTAAATCGATGGTAGGAGGTCAGAGGGCAGTTCAGTTCTCTTTTGATGTGACTGTTTAATCTAATATCCAGCCTACAGTACTTATTTTTTAGCAATATTTTTAATTGATTACCGTTATTGATCACTTGTTGTGCTGATACGTGTAGTTTGAATGATCAGCAGTCGTCTCCAAAGGAACCTGAGCCTGCTG
>JAUZSU010129421.1:0-16955 GCA_034780255.1 Parotocinclus maculicauda
CATTAAAGAGACGTCCCAACCGTGCCTTATGCACGCTTGCCCCGACTGACGCTTTGGCGTCCTCTCGCGACTAGGTCACGTGTTGCTCCCTATTGGGACGCAACCTCGGCGCGCCCCATTATCCTTTCAGTTTTATTATGTTAGAAGTCTTACGCCTCGCTCTTCATCCCCTTTTAATTGTTCTATATTATTTCCCCATTATTATTATACGACGTGGGATATGATTATTCTGCATATTTGGGTCCTTTAATAAAAACCACCACATCTCGTAAGTTTACTATAGTTAATATAGCATCTAATTCATTCCCCAACATATTTTTTTGCAATACGTAGTTGTTGCTGAATTTGAGACATGAGCACCATGGACAATTAACTCATGCTATATAGTATAATTGGTAGCAGTGCTGTCTTGGTGGTAAGAGCCAGCTGCTAAAAATCACAGTTCCTGATACCCTACTTATGAATACTTTAAAGGTCAGGTGTTCAGTTTGCAGAACTGATTCTGCACCCAGTGATTTCTGGGTTAATGTCCAAACTCTCCCCCATGACCCTGACCAGGATTTGAGGGGATAGTGGATAGCCCTAAACTCTGCTTACATGAACATAGCCATAGACTCAGCAAGACTTTAGAAACAAGGCTTGAACAAAATCGTCTAAGCAGCTCTCCATCTGTCCTCCACTCCCATTTGGTGTGCCACCCTTCATCTGGTGAAATGTTACTATGAATTAATGCATGACCTTCCTCAGTCCCCCTGTTCCTTCATAGAGTGCTACTCAGATGTCAGATATAGACTGAACAACAGATGGACATAATTAAGCTTATATGATAAGCAACTGTGTCATACATTAACTACCAAAACTGAAAAAAGCCACCATATCTTTCTGCAAAGTGACTTGTAGAAACAAATTCAGATAACTTAGACCACGAGGTGCTGACCTCATGCAATTGAAAGGCTGAATCAGATGAAGGGTGAATGACAAAAAAGCCTGTGAGAGATTGATTGGCAGGCCTTGGTATAAGCACAAAGACTGCCCTTATATCCCTTCCCCACTACAGGCCATTCCTCCATACATTAGACATCATAGAATTCACTATCCATGGCAAACACACACACACACACACACACACACACACAACAGATTTTGGTGCAGAGTTCTCAGGAGCATAGGATGAGCAAAATGTACACAAGGCCAACTTTACTGTTGCACACACCCAAGTAAAATCTTGCTATGCCCCACTAAAATTAGGTCAGTTTAAAGTCAGTATTATTCTAGAATGCTGAACAGATGTACAGGGCACATGATGCAAATTCACTTAAGGCACTACATCTCCCATAATGCCCCTAGAATCTTTACAAACGGCTACTGCTTTCAGTCAGAGGCTTTCTTAATGCTGTAATGAGCATCTGCAAATATTTAAATGAAAGTCATTCACGCTGCAGGCATAGTAATAGCTCATAGTTATATATTTTGGGCACTTATAGACATATAACCTACCAAAAGTACACACTAGTCCACTAAATAAAGCCATTTGTTAAACAAGCAAAAGCATCAATAATGTTAGCATAAACAAAAATTTATACAAATAATACAAAATCGTGTTAAGATTATTGAGAAATAATTCTTTATTTCTCATCCATGGCAGAGTAACTCTTTGTTTAGGGTTAAATCACTTCATTTAACAGTGTTTTTATGCACGATTGATTGATTGGCAAGCAGAGATTGATTGGCAAGCAGAGAGGTACAGCTGTGCCCCTCTAAATTCTGTGTGTGGCCCAGTATGACAAGTAACCCAGAAACGCTCCTGATGTATACTGCAGCGGAGAAAACGCCGTTCAGAGGAATTAACAGAGAAATGCACAGATGTGCGACAACATACCACAACTAAAATGGAGCAGCAAACAGAAACTTAGTGAAACTAAGATAAAGCAAGGGAATAACAGCTAGTCTGACCTCCTCCCACTCAGCCCGGTGAGCCCCGCTCTTTCGAGGTCAACCAGGCGCATGATAGGATTGCAGCCTGGGGGAACTGCATATTGTTAACATTATATTAACTTGGAAAGGTAGAGGTCGATGTCATGTTATTAACTGCTTTGCATGTTAGGATTAAGTGGACCACACACAGCTGGTCACAAAAGAGCAGCACTGAGAAAGAATAAGGAAGCCTGGCATGCTACTATGGTAATGGGCCAGAGATTGCTTCCTCTCTCTCCCCCGGCTCTTGCTCTCTTAATTTCTGTCAATCTTCCTTACACCTGATTTCATTCTGGCTGCTCCATGCTTTTCCCAGTATGTTTCTCTCTTTCTGCCTCTCTGCATGCCACTGCTCTCTGTAATTGTCTCACAATAGCCCCCCAAGCTGTCTAGGCTTTTGCTAACAGTGGCTAGATCAACCTGATAGGAATTAATGTGGTGCAACCATGTGGTAGGCAGTGGATAGGGCTAATATACCAACTAATGTCTACAGATTGAATATTAAAAGGATAGTCAACACCAAACCCTGTCTTGCAATAGTTATTATTTTCGTTTTTTTACATGAAAATTAAAAAGCTTAATTTAGATCATTCATTTAGAATGGAAGTCTACATTGCATTACACTATATATTTTGACTTCTATTTTTACATCTATGTAACAGTACGGTAACAGTATAACAGTATGGCAAAAAAAAAACAAAGTTAAAAAGTTATACAAATAATTATATAATAGTAGTTAGCATCTAATACAAAGGCTTTATCACAACCCCACTAAAGCAAGTCTTTCAGCATATGGAACTTATAACCTGATATGGTCTTGTGTTCCAGAAATGCTACTACTTGCTCACTCTGTAATGTTTGGACTGGTCAAGCAAGTCATTAAATTGTAAAAGAAGAATGGCACAAGCGGCCTGTTCAGACTGCTAGTCCTGCCTAGTCATTTATAATAACACTTTCTTTTGATTAGTGTGCAGAGCCATCAAGGTAAAAATGTGACAGAAACTACAGGAAGTCACACGACATACACAGGAACTCTCACATTCCATTGTAGGTCAGTCCCACTACAGCCTTGTGATCCATCCCAGCATGGGCTGCCCACATCCGATGTTTCGAAGGGATCTCACAAAAGACTGTCCTTCCTCTGAACAGAGCAACTTTGAAATACAGCCCAAACAAAAGCATCAACTGAAGTTCTAGATCTCCAGTGGGCCCAATGACATAACCTGCCAAGCCAATCTGACCAGGGTTAACTATTGATACCTTCATTGGTCCAAAGTCATCAGTCATGTAGGGAATTTGCTGTTGGTGTCTATTTGCAAAGCAAAGAGAGCTGAAATTACTTATTACTTAAAATGCCATATAACTTGGTGAAGTTATCAGTTTATTCCTGATAATTAAGTTTAGTTTTGCCAAGACTGCAAAATGCCACAAACTACAAATTAACAAATGCTGTCACATCTTGTCATGTCACAAAACACTTACACATTAACACAGCCATAACTAACTGACTACTGGGAAAAAAATATTTTTTTAACCTTCTATATGCCCTGACTTCTGAAATAAACTACTCCTCCTGACTGATTTTATTAATCAACTTCTGATGACTGAGCCATATTACTTACTAAATAATGTGTTAAAACTTGGCTAAGGCAGATTATTTTTGCTAACTTATGAATTTATGAATTACTAGGAAGGCTGAATAGATATTGCTTCACGTCTTGTAAGTCTTTCTAAAACAACTAAAACAAGCAAAAAAGTATTTTCATGCATATGTAACTTGTATGTAATATAGACAAATGTTTATGGACACCCCTAATTATTGAGCTTTGCTAATTCAGCAACACCCACTTGTAAAACATTCATAATATAAAACATATTTCTGGAAGCTCCATAGGCAAACAGTGGAAGTAGTACTGATTACCCTAATCCATAGATAATTGATTTGCCAACTTTAATTGAGAACTTGCAAGGACCTTCACAAACCATTGGACATATTTTTATATTTTACTATATATTTTTATATTTTATATTTTACATCTATATAGTGTACTTTCTGCATTTTACACTTTCACACATATATCTGTTTTGTTGATTAATCTGTATAATCTTTTGTTGATTAATTGTTGATTAATCTGTATAATCTTAACCATCCATACAAGACCATAAAGATGTAAAGAAGTGTACCCCGAGCCTCCAGTGACAGGAACCAGACAACAAGCAACTTAAGATTTCTCAGTTATATTCAGGCATAATGATAATGAACAATGACAAGTCCAAATAGTAAACTCATTTGACAAATCTTGTAGCTATAGTTATGCTATGTACCCATGATTCTTTACCCTCACAACTTAGTGATTGCTAGTGAAAGTTCAGTTTTTTATCTGGAGCATAAACTGAGCAATCATGACTTTCCTCTGTTTTGAATAAAAACACACCAGAAGACAAAACAAGAGAACAACCAAGACCAGATTTTCAATTTGGGCTGTTAAGCATGGTCTGATTTTCAGAACTAATCCATGAAATTTGTTCAATTACATCAAACATGACATCAGTTTTGTGTGAAGAAGTGTCAATTTACTCAGCATAAAACAAATTTTCTCTTCACTTCATTCGAGAGACATACTGTTGATATGTGATCTTGTCAACATTGTGTATAAAATTGCAAAAGGATTGGGTAAGATGACATGGCTTGAGCAGTCAACATATCAGGAGTTTTAATGAAAATAATGGTTCTAAACAATTAACTTCTGTTTAATTAAGTTCTGTTAATTACCTGTGGAATACTAACTTCCAAATGAGTCTCAGCTCCTTAGACAGGAATCATGTTCACACATCATTCACTGAGTGCAAAGATTTCTGAACATCATGTCACAATGTCGAGTAAAAGAGAATCTCTTAACAGCACTGAGACCTACAACCCATATGGCTAAATGGCCCCAGAGTCTAGATAATAGTTTCCACATTGCACAAAACAACTTTGCAATACAAATCTCATGCGTAACTAAGGATCCGTAGAATCCTGTAGAAATGCCTATGAAACCAACACAAATGCAAATAAAATAATGTGGCTAATAGCTCAGGAACTAACAGTCTGCTAACAAGATAATTATATGTATAACCATTTCAGCCAAAATTTTTAATAGTGTACTAACAGTGAACAAATGATTGTAATATTATTGAGAAAAGGGAAATTTGGAGGCACATAGAGTGAAGGAAGGGAGGGAAAGAGCAAACTACAGTAGGGGAAAGGGAGACGAGCCTGCGGCCTTTTGGCTCCTATTGTTTCAGAGCCCATTATCCATGTGGATTTTATTAAGAACAGCAAAACGAATATGAGTGCAGCTTTCCCAGGTTCTGGATGTGGGGAGCAAATCCAAATGCTGACCAATTATCAAATTGAAGTACTTACAAAGTTGATATTATCTAGATAGTTTGCATGGTTTCTGTCTCAAGTACTACCTTTTTAAAATCTGGAAACATACACTTTGGCTATTATTTGTAATCCAATACTCCAACAATTATTAAAGCTAAGGTATAAACATTCTTAGTATATGAGCTAATTATCAATATCACACTGAGCATGTTAAAGACTTAATGGGGGGCAAAAACAGAACAGTGCAGACAAAAGCTCTTTTACATCCAATTTTTGACTGAAATCAAATACCCCATATGGGAAGAGAAGGTTTTTTACGCTTAGCACAGTAAAATCCAAAGCGTCGGACAACATCTGCAAGTTTCAGCATTAAAACCAGCAAAGTAGAAAAATCTAGCCTTGCATTGCTGTTATTTAAAATATCACTGATTAAAGTGTTCACTTGTGATTAACACATGTACAAACACCTGCAGCAATTAAGTAGTTAGGAGAAAGTTCTCTTACCTGTCGATGATAACGGGGTCGGAGGGAGTCTCGTTTCGGTTGCCGCAGCTTTTTTTGTCACAACACCGACTGACAGGTAAGTGAACAGGAAAAGAAAATTATCTTAAAGAGGATTCATTGACACAGAGAAATAACAAACCTATTGCACTGCTCACAAAAATTAGGGGATATTTCAAAATACATACGAGAAGGATCCCACAAGAACTGCTGAACAATCTGATTGTGTCCATGCCCCATCACTGTTAGTGTGATTTGGCAGTCTTGGGTGATCATACACACTACTGAACAGTCAATGTGTGGTACTCTCATCCAGTTTAACATGCTTTTGTTTACCTCTGTTCACACCCATGTCACTTGCTACTCATTTCTTTTACTATTCATTTGTTTTGCTGATTTTTTTTTGCTGTTTTGCTGATCTTCCTTAATGAAATCAAATCAAATGCTTCTTTTTTATCGCTTTATATTCATCTTGAAATATTCCTTATTTTTTGTGAGCAGTGCATCATAAGTTTATAGTAGGAAATATTGTAGTAGAAACATGGTCATTATTTCTGGATATGGGTTAAATATTGTTTAATTATGAGGACAGTTAATACCAGATGCCACTGTTTAAAAAACAATCTGGTTTTACTTTCTTTTTATTTGGTATTGAGTGCAAATCAGTGGGGAGACTTGTAGGTGGCTGAGTGTTTGGTGGGCAGAGTTTGGTGAAGGTGTAGTTTGAACATGACTATACTACTGCAGCACATGCATATGTAGACATTTAAATAGAACTGAAGAGACAATGAGGGTGTAGCCAAGGGGTTAAGAGTGATGAAGGGAGAGCAAAAAGTTGTTAGGAGCAGCTTGGGGAAAGGGAGACCCCCAGGCTCGGATTTCCACCGCACAGATGGCAGCGGGACTCTGAAAGGGGCTGGCGATGAAGCTGTCACATGAAACCCTTGGCATTGTCCCTCTATCTCAACAGTCTCTCACTCTCCATCTCCAACTACCCCCACCACCAATTCTGTCTTCAACTATCTCTCTTCAATCAAATTTTAGGGCTTTTTCATTGGATTCAATCAATCATTTAAGAGATTGAAACTTATGAGAGAATGTACTGGAAAAACATTAAAACTGCAAATCCAGAAAACATCTAGAGAAAGTACACTAAACACAAATATACACTAATTGTCTTGGTTTTTTATTTCTAGGTAAATTATCACATGCTACCTCTGATATTATGTTTATTACTACGTGTTTGTATCGGTTTATTTTACAAGAGCATACTATTCATATTTCCTGCTAACATCAGACCAGACCTTAGGAGCCCTGAACAGGAAATCACATCTTTAATCTCAACATTTCCTTCCCGATGTAGCTTTTGAAGATATTAAAGCCAAATCGCCTCATGTAATTAACAGGAAGCAGCAGTTGGCGTAAATACCCAGCAACATGCCTATGTTTTGCCTCCTCTGGCATATGTTATACTTCACAGAACGCTTTGATTCATGTTGCTAGCCTTGTGTTATGACAACCATAATCTTTAAAAAGGGTTGTTTTGATCATGCTCAGCAAATGTCCTCTAGCTGTTTCTCACAACAGTTTTGCTCTTTTTTTATTTTTTCTTAAGTTTGTACAAACCAAAGGAATAAGCATTTCTGTCTAACAGTCGCAAGCTGGCACAGCACCATATGGCTAATGGTTGTATGTGGCAATTAGCAGACCTGATTAATAGCGAACAGCCTAATTTTATGCTTATAACTGAGAGTGAACCCCCACTCCCTACCTTTCACAACAAACCCTCCCTCTCTCTCATATATATATATACACACACACACACACATATACACATCCTCATCCACAAAAAGCACTCCCAAAGCAAAGTTGGAAAGGCAAGAAGGCATTGATATAACTGGTGGGCAACCAAATTGTCTTCTGTCATTGTGTGAGATGTTTGTCATTGTCAAATACTGTGTAATATATACTACAGTATCTCTAGTCTGACTTTATGATAAGCATGTTTCTGCTTCAAGCTTGGCATAACCCTCATAGTGCTGCATATAAGGCATATTTGTAAATGAATTGGAAAGTATAATGAGTTTCTGCTCGGCCTAATTAACGTTGTAACAGGACGATGTTCATGAGATGGTGCACTATTAAAACAGTGCTAAAAATAGACAGACATCAATCTTCACAACCTACTTTTGTCCAAAAATAATCTTTGTAAGATCAATCTCATTAGCAGTAAAGTTTACAGTGTGTACACACAGGAGTCAAAAAGTAGCAGAAAAAACACAGAAAATAATAATATGAAATAATACAATGAACACATATATATTGCCTTCTTCTGACACAATGTAAGTTCATTGGAACTATAAGGCAAAAAACAACAGCTATTAAACCTAAAACGTACCCTGTATACAGGAATTTTTCATGCATTTACCGCTATAAATCTATATTTATATCTAATCTGTATTTAGATGGAAAATTAGTCAATTAATAATGCAATATCTGATATTCTAAAGTAAAATACATTTCCAATGCCATTGTTTTGAATAAAACAGAAGACGAAATACCACAGAAGTGAAAGGATTTTTTTTATATTCAGTAATATACAGCACAGACAATGTAACAAATACAGATTAAGGCTGAAATGGAACAAATTTGAGCTAATGTAGTGTATTAGCAGTTATAGTTGGGGACATGAAAATATGGGGCATGTCCATGGGGGCCTTTTAAAATATTCATGAATATTCAAAGATCCTTTAATTTTTAATACTGATTAAGATATAGCCTTATTCCTAAGTCATTTATTGTATTTTTATACCCATTAACAATATTGTATTGCACAGTATTAATTAAAAATATTGCACTTATCACTACTCTCCTATTTTTATTATAAATAATAGATAATATTAGGCTATTTTAATGGTTTAATTAGAACAGTTTAAGGATTATTTTAAATAACTTACATAGAACATAGACACAGAACCCCGACCAGTAAGTAAAAGGAATAGCTAGATTCAGTAGATCTACACTTTACATCAAAATCCACTACCTCACCTGCACATGATTTCATGCGTCAGTAGCACACGACACATCTCAGGGTTCTTGTCCTGACCTTCATAGACGATAGCCTTGGAGAAAAGAAAAAATAGGATGGAGTTACAGAACTCATTTGGTCAACCAACTTTTACATTTAAAGATACATATTCTTAGCAAAAAAAACAGCAAAAGTAGAGCTTCACCTGACCTGAGACTCGATCAAAGGATCACCTTAAAGCATGCTGCACGTCTACTGGATCTATTTCAACTGTTTCCAAGGCTTTCCTACCCGTCTATCATTTTCAAAATCAAGTGCCTCTCTTCCTAGTGACCCAAAACTTTTTTTCCCCAAACAGTTCCATCTCTTCGTGCTCCAGACCAGCATGGAATGTAAGGACACAGATTCCACTTGAGAAACACACAAACACACTAAGGGGGCTTGAGAGCTTAAGCAGTTTACAGCCTGTGGCCAAGGCTGTGTTTAATGAATAGCACCACATGTCGTGGGAACCCAGCAGTGCCTTTCCAGCATCTCTGGCCATTCAGTTTCTGTGCATAGCCTCTGCCTTCAGCTCCATGCATGAGAAAAATGTGGGTGTAGGAAAAAAAGTGTTTTTAGAAGCATTGAGAGTAGGAAGACCTGGCCATTGAACTTTTTCCCTCAACCCTGCCTAATTTCTGTGTTATCCTAGTTTCGCAGTTACAAGTAATGTGGCAATTGGGATGTACTGTACATGCTGTGAGAGAGATTAGGAGAATGAAGAACACCTGATGCTGGTGAAAGAGCTGACAAGGGAAATGGGTGGGCGGATGTGTCTTTGTGGAGCGAAATGTATTTGAAATTAAACTACTGTGATATTATGTACATCTGCACCTAATAACCACCACATAAAACTGCAGTGAGCATTTATAAACCATAGCCACTATTTTGATTCAGAAAATGTCTGCTCTCTAAATTGTGTAATGTCACAACTGGATGGTCTCACCCTCACATGAATCACTTTTAATTAAACTACAGTACAGGGCAAAATTATTAACATAAAGCTTAATATATACAAATATAACATCTTGAAAACCTCATGTAATTTATTGACTAATGTATTAAAAGTGAAAATGATTATTGCATGGCCACAGCTTTTCCACACTACATTTCATGGCCGCAATATGACTGCATAATTCAATCACTGCTGACTTCCTCATCAGAGTGCAGGAGAGTACTGTGAATATTGCATATCACTTGCCCATAAAAGTGTCTGCTAATTTGTGTATTTATTTGTACGATCGGATTCCCATCATATAGTCGAAATATCATAAATCATACAATGGGGAGTACCGTAATTAACTGTACAATACCGTAATTCTTATCTTTAAATCTTTTATAAAATTTGAAGAAACAGTCAATCCTTTTTTTCGGATCGGTCATACTTGTTTTCTGTCATTCAGGTTTTTTACACAACCCTAACCCAAGATAGAATTTCTATTATACTTACAAAGACCTTAGACATAAAAGCAAACTGATGATGATCGGCTGGGTCATTAAAACGGCACATATCTTAACATAAATTTAATTTAATATAACAGTCATTTCATAACAGTCCTCCATGTTCATGCTTTTCTCCACCTTTTCTACTAAATGCCCGATTGTCCTCTGTTTTAAACCATTAATAAAAACTGACATACAAAAAATACTTAAAACAAATAACACAACACCACCCATTAAAATGTGTATTTTAATATCTGATCTTGCTGAATGCATATGTATATTTCATATTAGATTCATTTTAGAGAAATCTGATTAAATGCCTTCCAGATTAACCAAGTTCTGCAGAGAAAAACTGAAACTGATTTTGTCTTTGCATCACTGGATCTCCACCCATCATTCTCAGACCTTAAAAATTCATGACTCACACTAGCCAGTACTTAAGAAAACCCTGGAAAGTGCTCATCTTTCTATCTCCACACACTTTCAGTCTGTTACCTAATCCATTGTTGACTTTTTGCTATGTGTTTTGTCATAGATGCAATAGGTGCCAAGGAGCTGGGGTAAAAAGTGTAATGGCCTGTGCATTCACGCCTACTCTACCGTGTTACATGGCGGGTAAGGGCTTAGGGAGCATGGAGGTAGGCACAAGGTGGGTGTGGGGACAAGCAGTTGGGCTGTCAGACTGGAGCATGAAGACACCATCTGGCATGGTACCGCCTCGATTTTCTCTTCACGGCTTTGCTCTCACCCATCCCCAGTTCTAAATAACAAATCTATGCCAGGCTGGAACAGCTTCCTGTGGCCCATGCCATTCTTGAATGTGGGAGTTGATATGCCATTCCAACCACTCCCTCCCTTGATAATGCCAACAACATCCCCTTTCTAAGACATGTGGTCCTCCTTTAGAAGCATTCAGACTAGTTGGTCTGAATTCTGTAACCTTACTGTAATGTGCCAGATATTCTACATCGATGTTAGACTTTACAAAACTGATGCCACTGTGTTCAGGCAATTTTAATCAGGGTTCATTCTTGCAGAGATAATCCAGAAAAGATACAACTGAAACATTGTATAATGTCTTTCAGGTGTACATTACACCACACAAAGGCATGGAAAGAGATATCACTTTAGTCAGTGCTTTAGCTGGCAAGCTCATACAAATCATTTAGCTGATTTCTTTCACTTTGAGAGACCAACAGATTTAAAAACTACACAGACTGCCTTACTGTCTACTGACTGCTCCACTCTCATAAACCATATGAATCTTGGAACATCCTCTATATGGTGACAACTTTATTACTCTACTTAATCTTCTGACAAATTTTATCTTAAAAATACATGCTATAACAAATTACAATGCAATATCTTGATGGGATATCATTGAGACATTGATTTTACAGTTGCAGCAGCAAGTCAACACCTCCTACCATCAATTACTCCGCACTCATAAAACAGAAAACAGACTCCCAGAACAAAGGCGCAATCAAATCCTAAGCTTTTGCTATCTTTAAACTGCAGGTAAAAGTTGCACAAATCCAGATTTCTTATATGTGACAGAAACCAAATAGCATCTGAACCATAATTAACCAGGCCACAATTTACATTTGAAAACTCAACTGTACTGTATTATGTTGTGTATTAGTCTTGGATGGAGTATTGTTTTTCTGAGCATGTGGGTAAGTTTCAATGAGGGATGTAGTGTTGGATACAGGCCACATATAAAAGTGTAGAGCCTAACAAAAAATGTAAGTAATTCAAACAAAATAACCCTTGGGTTTGACATTACAGAGAAACTCAACAAGAGATGAATTACTAATTTTTTTGGAGTGTTAAGTTTTATAAACAGGTTTGTGAGGCTATTGAGTGTCTGAAAATGTACATCAGAAAGTTCAAGCTCAGCAACGGAAGAGCCCAATAAATAATTCCAGTACTTCACTTTTGCTTTTCATATCTCACCCAGTTCTCATGTGACAACTTGGTGTGATACCTGAAGTTGCGTGTGAGTTAAGAGAGTTATAATAGTAAATGGAAACATGTTATCATCTGCCAACCAAACTGATTTTCTCTTAAGGTCACTGTGCAGCTTTCAAAGAGGTGCCACAATTTCCGCCTCAATTTCCCTAGCATGCACACACAGCACAGATATTATGCCACACCCCACCAAAAACACACACATCTCAACTCAAGAACCAGGAAATGATCCAGAGGAGGGAGACTAGGAAAAGAGAGAGACAGAAGATTCATAGCATAAGAAAGAAGTGAGGTAGTTTATGAAAGAGGAGTTGCAGAAACATAAATATCACAATACAACGACAGGGATTGATATTTTAAAGATATAGAGATTAGTGTATGTGAAAAAAGACAAAAGAGAGAGTGGGATGGTGAGAGAGAGAGAGAGAGAAAGAGAGAGATGGGAGAGAGATACTGGGGTGCCAAGTATCAGCGTGGGGCCACAAATCATTAACACAGTTTAAAAATTCTAATTTCTTTGTGTCTCATATTGCGCTTCTCGCCCCTTCCTTCATTTGTACATAGATAACAAATCACAAAAAATAATTAATCTTTATTTAATATGTCATACCTGAGAACAGTGCCTGTAACCACTTCATTACAATTAATGCTTTACTGTCAGTAAGCAAATAGTACACTTTTATACTAACGTAAGTACATCATGTATGAGAAAAGTTGCATAATAATATTGTTAGCTACGAACCATATAACAGGGCTTACCTGATACTACTGTATATGCTGCCACATCTTAATAACAGCTAACAGAAAAACATGATTGTCCAACTATAATAAGTGGCAAATCGGATTACATAAATGCTCAATTGCATTATTTGTCATAATGAATAATGTGGTAGAAGAATCCTTTAAACCTCTTCATGATTCAGCCGGTTCTATTCTGGCACATTGGAGTCATAATATCTACAACAACACCTGTAGCTGAGCCATTTAGCATCCCAAGCCTTTATCTAATCTGCGTCTGATCTTTTTTTTTTTTAAGCGAAATCAAAGCCACATTCCAACCAAACTGTGTACCTGCTTCTTTTGTGTAGTAAATGGAGCTAGCTGGTGGAAAGTAGCCCTTCTAATACAAGAATTTAATACTTTAGTGTGATACTGAGTAGCACCTTTGTGGGAGAGAAAGCAAAATACGACATTCAACAAACTTTTTTCCGTACATGAGAGAGAAATGTTCACAACAAACACACTGAGTTGAATTCCAAGCTAGTCAACTTTTAAGTGGTGCTTCCTTCACAAACCTTAACTTTCTGCCAGACAGTACATATAGCAACCTTACTACATCTGGCTTCTATTACACCTGTTCCATTAGGTGGGGGAGGAAATAATGAATACAAGTGCTAAATTTATTCTAAAATCTGTCAGCAGACAACAACAAACGATTTGTAAGGAAGAAGCCAAGGCAAAAGGGTTATATTTTTTCTTTAACTTGACACTGATAAACAGAGAGAAAGCATGCGACATGGCACACAAAAGTGCCACGTCCTCCCATGAAGTGCAGCAAAGCAGCAAGGAAAAAGTAATTCCTCCCCCACCATTTTTGCAGACAACGGCTGTCAAAACGGGAGATGCAGAGGTTTTAATATGCTTTGATATCGCCCATGAAGCACGCAGCACAGGGATAGAGTAAGAGACAAAGCAGTGCCTGCAGTTATGTTAATGACCTGCTAGGAGTCATCACACTCCATCTTGACCTAGATGACAGTGAATGGTCACTGTACAGAACCTTGCTTTTATAAAGGAAGCATTTAAGAGCTCATGAAGCACTAATTAAGCTGAAGATCAGGTTCTCTCTTAAAGTTAAGCACTACATGTGAACCAACAGTTTTGACTCCAAATAGTAGCAGATGGTCTAATGAGGCCAGGGCTGCAATTCAAGAACCTGAGAAGGCTAATAATGCAAGTCAACAATAAAAGCCTATGAGACAACGCCTTACAGAGTGAAAGCCTACACATCTCTATTCTCTATAAGCAAACCACAAGGCTGTAGGGATTCCCACTGAAATGTGCTGTTTCTTCAAAATGCTAAATGCTATATCTATGGATCTATGGAAAATGCTATGACCTGGAACTGCAACCTCTACATGTGTGGGGCATATATTTATTGCTATATTTATTTTGTGGCCTAACTCATCCAAAGGTCTACATTGTCCTGGTGGATATTGAAGCACCAACACTGCATCACATGCGATAAAAAAGGCACATCCCATGTGATACTATTTAAAATGTTATTTAATTATTATATTTTCGAGCCAATATACAGCTAAATGGAAACATTTGGAGAACATCTTTTTCTTACCTGCTTTGTCATTGAGTCAATGAGACGCACATAAAAATCCTGTTCGGTCCTAATACCTGTAAATACAAACACACCTTTAAGATTTTAGTAATGTCCCTGGGTTGCTATATTTTTCTCTGCAAAGAGGTCGCGTTATTTAACTGAATCCTTGGTCATAAAATAAACTAAATATGAAGTGAATATCTCCACTTAGCTACTACACATAAACAGTAACAGAGTTCAGCGTCATTAATTTAATGGGATGGCTTGTTAAAGACAGCTGTGCTGGAACAAGACATGCTTTACGTAAAACACCACCTTCTGTCAAGTAATTAATATCTGTAAATAATATATTTAGACACAAGCCCCATATTTGCATTTATTGGCTACAACATCACATTGGACTACAAGCAGTTTAAACTTGTTTAAGAGAACACGTGACCACGAGCTCGAGCCGGTGTCCGACATGCTGTCAGCTCTCTCAACGAAAGTGCGATCGATAACGGGGCAGCTCACATTAACTCAAAAAATGCATTAACGATTTGGGTCTAACGTAAGCAGACCATTTGCTTGCGACCGACGAGTGGTTATTATATTAAGATGGAAATTAAGATTAGTTTTAGAGCGCTGCTTTTAAGAGACTGTGCTTTAATCGGTTGATGCTGACGAGTGCAGCAGTAATTGAATTTCATTGTTTGCAAAGCGCGTATCGGGCTGTTTAATACCAGTACCTGAAAAACTGTTAGATCGATGTCAGTCCGACGAAAAGCCTTGGTTTCCGGTTGTAAGTTGTTTTTGTCAAATGTAAATTCACATGTAAAACCCATGCAGAAAGACAGAAGCTTGTGCAGAGCAAATCTCACCGTTACTGTAGAGAAGCTGCAGTCTGTAATGGATCCCATTGTTAGTCTTTTCCCCTGTCGTCTCCTATAAAATATATCTCTTATTACACAGCTATAATTCAAAGCCATAAATAAACAATGAAGGAGTCATAATAATAATAATAATAATAATAATAATAATAATAATAATAATAATATACTAGTTAAATGCAATGTTCTTAGATGTTTTTATATAAACAAACTGCAACGGGACCAAATATTTCAACACAAAAATTATTAGTAATAGGTAGTTAAATAGCGTGGGTTTTTGGATAACACATTACTAATTCACATTGTCAAAATCATGAACGGTGTTCTGAAATAAATCACACTAGCAGATAATAAAAGATAGAAAACATCAGAACAAATAAGTGGACCAAGGCTACTACAGACTCATGGCCACAGTAAATAACAAATTAGAATGATATGGAGCAATTTGTTACATTTTAAACACAGCGTTAAACTTTTCTGCATTAGTGCACTTATTATTAATTATATTTCGATTACAAAACATACTGTGCCTTAAATAATAAGTTAGAAATATAAGTTATGGTCCAATTCAGCACGAGAAATGTTGCTGTACTTAATAGCTGATTTAACTGACAGGGCTAAAGTAAACTATTTAGAGGAAGGTCTATCTAAATGTGTCATAGCTTCACCTTCTCTTTTTCGACGAATCCGACAAATGATGTCCTCTCGATCTCCACTGGCTGTCCCTGTCGGTCATACAGAGCCAGCACGAAGTGGAAGAAGTTGGATTTGCGCAGATTGGAGGGCGGCTGTTTCTCGAAGTGAGCGCGGGCCAAACCAACTCCACTGCAGACACAGATTAACACAACCAGGACGATTAAACACACACTAAGGTTCTGATTCCTTACATACCGAAACTAATTCACTGACATATTCTGGAATTAGACTGGAATTAATCTGAGACCTAGTGAGAATATGAAGCTGGTATACCAGGTGTTGTCTGTTCCAAGATACCGCCACTGTTATTACTACTGCTGTTAGTTTTGGATATCTGATGTGTTTGTCAACCACCTTTACCAGCAAGACCATGTAAATTTACCATATAAACCAGCACCTGACCAACACTAACCAGTATAAACCACCTTGGACCAACATGGAACTCCCACGATCTTACTTTGTGAATAGCACCAGCTGCTGCTGATGTTGTTGTTAATATATCTACTGCCAGTAGTACATCATTATTATGATTATTATGATTATTATTATTGTTATTATTATTATTAGTAGTAGTAGTAGTAGTAGTAGTAGTAGCATTATTATTATTATTATTATTATTATTATTATTATTATTATTCAAATTATGATTATTATTATTATTATTATTATTATTATTAATAATAATAATAATAATAATAATAATAATAATAATAATAATAATAA
>JAUZSU010129431.1:0-16954 GCA_034780255.1 Parotocinclus maculicauda
ATTTTTCAGGAGGTTCTTTTTTTTTTTTTTTTTTTTTTTCCTCCCCTCCACTGCGGTTGTTTATTATTGTTCCGAATGACAGACTGCAGAGTCGGGGCGAGGGAGGGCACTGAAAACAATCATGGTCAAACCGTCACTGGCAGGAGCGGCCTTCAGAGCGGCTGCAGGTCCGAGGCTGAAGAGCTGCCGCTTGTTTGCACGTCTCAGAACAGATGTAACACCTGAGAGCCGAGCAGAAGGGAAAAGGCCCGAGTCGGCTTATAGATGTTTATCTGGCTGACGTGCACCGCGCAGATTAACGGTGGCAGACGGGCTTAGCCGGCGACCGCAGCTCGGCGAGCAAAGTGGGTTTTAGTGCAGCGGGATCCCCCTCCGCCCGCTTCATTCCTTGATTTACTGTGTGATCTCCACCAGGATCGTGTTCTCCATTCCCCACATTCCCGTGTTCTCATGGCAACACGCTTCCAAATCTCCCAAACGTACAAAACGAGAGGCGAGGATCAGGGCACCTTTTTAAACCCGCTCTTCCGGGGTCTACCGCCGGGCGCAGGTGCGAGCGTCCCGTCCATCGTCAGGGGTCGCTGCTGCAGCGCTGGGTGATCCTCCCTTCCCTCCCTTCCCTCAGACGGAATTTTTTGAATCCAGACCCTCAGTGATCGGATTTTCCACAGATTTTTTTCTCCTTTGCACCGGGAATAACGGCGAATCCAAACTCTAAACGTGCCGCTAACGGCTCGCGCTTCGTTTCCTAAGCTGTAAAATGCGTTTCGGAACGTCCTGCCCCCCGATCTCGGACTCTGATGGGTACAGATGCTGGATGTCGGATTCGTGCTCCTAAATTTCATCGAGACGCTGCTACTGGGCTAAATCAAATCCGTACGTTACGTTCCCCGGCGTTTCCGCGTAAGGCAGTCACCGGGACGGACGAAGGGCTTTGAGCACGCGTATAAAGTACAAGGGGAACGCTAACCTTCGGGCCCGTTCACCCGAATCGATTGGTGCGAGGCGGAACCGCACCAATTTGTCGTGTTTTCATTCGGTTCCCAAACACGACGGCTCGCAGAACCGAGCGACTTCCAGGGAAAAGCGGTACGTAACGCGGCGTGACCAACACTGAACGTTTCCTCCCCCCCCCCAGTTTGAGACCGAAAGGCAGTTTGTTCTGATTGAATTACAGGACGATAAAATCTAGCGAAGCTCCGGGCCAACAGCAACATGCTAAGAGCAGGCTAATTCAATCGCTCGGCGTTCGGGGCCATTTTCCTCTATTACGCATTTTTATTTCGTTACTTCATTCGCTGCGTTTTCAACGGCCGGTCCGGGGCGAGTCGAACGTTAGAAGGAGCCGCGAGTAAAAACGGCGCGGTTCGACGAAAGCGGGTTTCGAATAAGAGCAACGAAAGAGGGAAGGGGAAAAAAAAAAAAATAACCCGGAACGAATCGGAACTGGACTCGCTTCGCCCGGGGGGGGGTTATGAAGGGTTATGGGGGGGGGGGCTTCCAGGATTATTGAATTAGGTTTACGATACATTTCCTGAGAATACACACTTCTCCGAGCTCCCTGCATGCTCCGGTTACAGCTAATGAGGATAATTATTGAATAGCTTAACCGTAATGCTGCTCGGCTTCACCGCTCGAGCGTCGGAACGCGGCAGCGCCTCAGGGCCCCCCCCTCCTCCTCCTCCTCCTCCCAAACGGGGAACCTTCGATACCCGAGTGCATAAAGACGGGATTAAGGCCCGGCGTACACAACAGGAATGAAGCAAATATGTGGCTAAATCCAGCCTGTCATCGGTGGATATTAAACATTATTAGGCGGCATGTCGGGTTATTTGCGTACGACAATGGCAGCTCTGTTTAATTCGTCCTTAATTTCTGAAAGGCAACAGAAACCTCGTAAAAAGGGGATCGTATTTTCCTAAAGCCCTCTAACCTTATTATGGTATCATGCATTTTCGGGTCGCTTAGCGACTTAAGGGACGGAGGCAAAAGCGCCCGGCCGCCTTGCCCTCGCGCCGATGCCCGTTCAGACCCCGGCCGTAACCACGTCCTTTCTCTGGGGGTGTACAGGGGGTCCTTAGCACCTGTCCCGGATTAACACGGACCACCGGCAGCAGCTCGGGGGGGTCGCTTTGGGATAGGGTTACCGCCGCGTCAGCGCCCCGGGTCCAGGTGCTCGCCGTCTTTCCTCACAACAATACGGTTCTGTGTTCAAAACCAACGCGCTATCGGACGTCCCCGAGCCACGTCTTCGTTATTTACGGGGCATCACTATGACCGGGACCAAACCGACGTGCCTGGAACTTCACAGGGCCAACGCTTCCAACGTTTAACCCTCATTCTCAGTGGGCAGGACGCCATTCCCGTTTCACCTAGCAGAAAAAACGTTACAGCATTGCTGAGTCAAACTACATTTCCCATAATGCCCCAGCGTCTGGTCAACAGCTTTGCGTTTTCAAAAGGTAATATTTAAAAGACGTCAGCCCACTTTCGACACCTTGCAGCTTCATCTCCACCCTAGCTATTCTTCCATCATTAGATCAGGAACAATTTGAGCGACTGGCTCCTCCCACACTTGGTTTTTCCTTGCCACTACTCTAGAAGATAACCAAAAACTGTGAAGCTGCTTTGAAACTCCAGAATTCCTCATTTCACGTTGTGCCGATGCGGCTGTACAGCCATGCCACACAGACGGGCAGTGCCATCCCGGGTTGCCATCTGACTTTCTAACAAAAAGGCAGGCATGCGGTTGGAACTGGCAACCTCCTGATCTAAGATCTAAGATCTAAGATACATTACGGTCGTTCGTTAATCTGGATTTTTCGCGCCAGAGGATTTTTTTAGCCCCGTCCTTTCTTTCTTTATTCTTAACGTCGTAATTCGTGCACCTAAACTGCCCAACGACCGTGTGGCAGACTGGCACATCCTCAAACGGGTACAGCGTTGTGTTTAAGGCTCACAGGAACCGTCGTTCTCGAGTTCAGGGCACGTAGGACGAGATAAAAGCCCTTTGCTCTTTTAAGGCAGATGTTTCGGACATTACAGCTGGACGGTGAAAGCCCTGTAAGCCACGCTTTTAGGAAAGCGTTCCAAAGCGTGATAGGCGGTCATTAGCGTGCTCACGCCTCCCGTCCCGACACCCCGGCATATTAAACAAGCGTAATAACACATAAGTCAGTCCTGAGTCGTCAAAAAAGGGGGCAAATGAAAGAAATTAGGATGTCTGTGGACGTTAAGAGGTCTGAGCCAGCGCTGTAAGATGCTACGCTCGATTCATTTGTGTCACGCCCGGCCTCGGCTCCGGTGATGGAATGATTTTAGGTTCCATTATGATTCTGCCATGTGCCGCGTCCATTTTGATCCCCGCGAGCGCTCCTTTTTGAAAAGCGCCCTGACACGAGACGGAGACGGAGACGGAGGGGGTTTGCATTTTCCTCCCTGACATGCACCGACGCTCTCAGCTTGACAAGCGGTCAGACGACAGGCTGCCGACGCTTCCCATGCTTTTAATCAGTAATTGCTAGCGGCGTCTGATGGGGACTCGTGATTGATACGGCCGCGCTCCTGACATGTGCCGCTGATGAATCATCCGGGAAGTTTCGTGATAAAAGTAAACAAAACCGTTTAAGTAGAAAATGGCTGCCGGCAGGGCCAAATTGCAGGGTTCTGCGCTCTGATAGTCCAAAAAGCCGAGGTGTTTATGTTTCCTACCGGCATTACGCGCCGGGGGAAAGGCGAAACGATAAAAGGAATCCATCAGCGCAAATGTCTCTCGAGGTCGTTTTGGATTCTGTTTAGCCTCAACCACCTGTAATCTAACAAGGCCTTAATGCAGCCAATAAAGGTGCATCAGAGACACACAGCAGAGGGAAATGACAGGTTACCGACCTGAAAGTGCCGCCGGAGCTCCGTCTGCCTGTCTGACCAGCAAAATCTCCCCAAAGATTGCCCTTAAACGTCTCTGAAAGTTAAGTGTGCTGCAGAAACGCCGCCTTAAGTGTTTTCTTAAACACTCCAATGTCCCCTTCAGTCTCGAATGTCCCTTAAGGACGTCGCATAACGCATAGAGCTTCTTCGCTAAACAGTAAATCCACCACATCTCACGGGACTCAAAACCTCACCTCGTCCAAAAACTAAAACAAATCCAAAGTTTCGTTCCTCTAGGAGGATCCCAGGATCCACCCAGGATCCCCTAGATCCGTCATGTTGGGTGCTTCCTCCACACTCTAGATACATTTCCTCTCTTATTCCATACGTTATTTTCCGTTCCGGGTCTGGCAACCCCAGAAAGGACGGCAGCCGATCGAACGCATAACTCTGCTCTGGAAGGAAAGGTCCAAGCAAAGCCCCAACTGAGGTAACAGCGGGAAGAAAAAACCTCCCAAG
This sequence comes from Parotocinclus maculicauda, assembly GCA_034780255.1. Lineage (NCBI taxonomy): Eukaryota > Metazoa > Chordata > Actinopteri > Siluriformes > Loricariidae > Parotocinclus > Parotocinclus maculicauda. Next base: position 4,387 of record JAUZSU010129431.1, read on the forward strand.
GCCCAGCGCTCAAAAAGGGACCGACCAACTTAAACGTTATAGTCGTGGCTCAAATAAAATGAAGAATAAATTGAACAATTTAAAGTCTCTTGATGTTTTAAGGAAGGAAAGACTTTATTCCCCAAAATAAACACCTGACTGGACCTTCTGCTTTGACCTTCGGCCTTAGTTAAATACACAGGAAAGGAACAGGTGCTGCAGTCTGACACAGGGCCACTGCTGGGGCTGCACCTCCGCCCACAGTCTAGCGCTCCACACCCACAGGTCCCGATCCGCGTCCCAGTAACGACCTCCGTCCTGGCCTTCACCACACCCCTGACGTGCTCAAGGTCTACTGTGAGCGAAGGGACTGGGCTGCTAATTCGGGAGGTCCCTGTCAGGGACCTTTTCTGACATGTTTAGCAGGGACTCCAAGGAAAGGGGTCTGGATCTAGTGATCGAGAGCGTCCGGAGGACGACAGGACGGTCAAAAAGTGCCCCCAAACCCTCCTGTTTGGCCCTTTTTAAGATCCTCAGACCTTGCTTTGGATAAAAGTGCACCTGCAGATCAGTCCGCACCCTCGAACCTGCACGTTTAGATCTCGGCGAGTTGCCCTTCGTTGCCCTCGTTTGTCATTTCGGTGAAACCACCGTCCACGTTCACGTGCCCTTTTTTATCCAGGCCCCTTTCAGACCCGTCTCTGGTTTGTTTACGCTTAACAAAACGATCCTGATTTGCTGCATTAAGCGAGATTTGAGAGATCAGGACCACACGTGGCACGGAGACGCCGGCGCTCCCGGGCTGCATTGTTGGAGGCCTGTCAGCGCCCGGGCTCAGGCCTGCCATTTAGGCCCCGTGATTGACTGCAGCTATTCAGGGCCTAAGTGCCGCCTTCACACCTCTTTGGGGGCTTTTCATTTCAGATGGCCTTCTCATTTTTGTCAATCCCTGTTTATTTCCCCTCTCGCTCTGCTTTCAGCAGCCACTTTGCAACGTGTAAAAAAAGAAGAAGGGGGAAATAAAGAAAATCAAAAAGGTGCCATTTATTCCCCAGCCTGAATTACAGGGGAGGCAAAGTGCAAAGTGTGTAAAGAGGAGGAAATATTTACACATCAAAAGCCCGCCGGCCGATCCGGACCCCGAAACGATCATTAGATGTGAAGTTTGGGCCGTAACCCTCCGAGCCTTTCACATCAGACAGTCAGCAGAGCTCCAGATGTGCTCGTGCTCCCATTTTCTGGAGTGGATAATGTTTTCTGGCACGGGTCGAATGATACGACATGGTAATCATTTCGACAGATTTCTCCGGAGAGGAGTCCGAGATTCGCTCGATCCGGAGCTAAAAGACGCACAGAGATTAATTAATTAAAAAAGTCACTGTGCTTCCAAATAGAGGGGAAAGAAATAAGAAAAGCAATCAAGAGAAAGAGACGTTACGGACCAAAAGAGGAATTCTATTTTCTGATGGATGGTGAGAAACATAAAATAAGAAACACTTTAAAGCCATGTGGTGTTTTATCCTATGAAATAAACAAACAGAGAAGAGACGGACGGGACGCAAAAAAAAAAGAAAGGGAAAAAATTAAGAATTTATTTGTCTTTCCTGACAGAAGTAAGAACGGAGCACGGATGGAAAGGAAAGAATTAACAAATATAAACAAGAATGGTGTTTAATCTGAAAGAAAGGAGGCCTTGGAAAGAATGATGTTTTTTTTCACCATGGAAGGAATAACGGAGTGTAAATAATTGTCATGTTTTTGTGTTTGGGAACGGAAGAAAACAGATGGAAGGAGACCAGATAGAAAAAAGAGAAAGGGAGAAACGGATCACGGACTGGAACGGCGTTTTTATTTTATAGAAAGAATAATAGAAGGGAAGGAAGAAATAAATGAGCGCAGAAAAAAAAGAAGCAAATTGTGTTTTGGTTTTACGGAGAAAGGAAAAGATAGAAAGATCATATATATATATATATATATATATATATAGAAAAATATCATAGATGAAAATGTGCTTATTCTCATGAGAGAAGAAGGAAAAATTAAAGAACAAAAAGGAAATGAGCACAAAAACGCAGTAAATGTAAAGTTAGTTATGGATAGTTATTCGTTTAGAGTTATTTATCTTTAAGACAAAGTAAAGTAAGAAAACAAAGAAAAAAAGAGGGATTAAAGATGGTGGAGGAGAAAACCAAAAGGAATGAAGAAGGGAAGGAAAGAAATGGGACTTCTTATCTAAATTAAACGGATCCTAATTGTAAATTTAGCTCATCTTAACGAGATTAAAACAAAAACAAAAGGAAGAGAGAAATGACTAGAATTCTAAACATTTAACTAAATTTTCTTTTTTGCCTTAAAAAGAAAGATGGAGAGAAAGAAAAGGTCAAAACTGATCATGGATCTAAAGAGGAAGCTTGGAAATAAATTCAGTGTTTTATTAGAAAGGAGTGAAAGGAAAAAATGTTTATTTAAGTTTGGAGGTGCGTCCTTAGAGAAAAAAAACTAATGTGAATAAATAATAAACAACTAAATTATAAAGGTTTTTAACAACACACACACACACACATCCGCAGAGTGCAACAGTTTTGCTTTCAGTTATTTATGTAGAAAAACGTTATTTCTTATAGACTTTACAAACCAAGTAAACAAGAATAAAATTCGTGGATTGTTTTTATGTTCCATTTATTTATGTTTCATCTCAAAAAGGCAAATAGATTTAAAGAAGTTCAGAGTAAAGATACTAATCTGAAACTTTTTCTGATTTCTGTATTACTTTAGAGGAAATAGGAACTTGATTAGTTGGATAATGTTCTCTCTCTCCCTCTGTGTGTGTGTGTGTGTGTGTGTGTGTGTGTGTGTGTGTTTCACCCTTACACCTATCTGTTTTATCTCCCCTCATTACTACACTAATCGTTTCTGTGCCGCTCTAATAATACCCAGCATTTCCGAGCGCAGTGGCATCGCCAATCCATCAGGTGCAAAAATAACGAAGCCACCGAGCGGCCACGAGACGGTCCATTAGACTGTGTGTGTGTGTGTGTGTGTGTGTGTAATAAACACGGATTTGGGGATGCTGATGAATGAGATTTTGATGAGTCTCTACTTCACATTATTAAATGATAGGATGGTCTAAAAAAAAAGAAATAATAGAAAATCACAGGCCGGTCCGTTTGCAGACTTTTTTTTTTAGCGATGACCCGCAGCGGCGCGCGTGCGTGTGTTTATTGGAGGTGTGCTAAAGTGAACACGGGCGATTTGCAGAGGTCGATGGGGGGTAAAATCCAGTCCTAATCTCCTCTCTGCATTAATCCATCTCCCCCCATTAGGGCCGTGTCAGTCCAGCCGCTCCGCGAATAACACGAGCCATTAGGTTTCATTTAACACACAGTCCTTCAGCGTGTGCGCGGGGAAATAACACACACACACACACACACACACACACACACACACCTGTACGCACAAATTGCCCCATAACCTACGGGCTTTAATCTAAAACGCTTTAACATAACGATATAAGCGATAATAATTCTGCTTTAATATTGCATCCAACGTGGTTCGGTATGCACTTTGTACATTCTTTAGACACATAAATCTAAAGTTTATTAAATGCATAAAGTGCATAAAGTGTGGCTCGTGCGTTCACACCCTTATAAACATCCCAAACGTGAGCACTAATGGATTAATCATTAATGGTCATTTGCCGGGTGCGTAATTGCGCATTGCGCATCAACTGCTCATTTCCTTTCATTTAACATTTTCACACACACACACACACACACACACACACACACACACACACACACACACCCTTCTTTAGTAATTAACAGCTTAAATAACGCGACCCAAACATAATTAAAAAAAACAAAACAAAAAAAACCCCAGAATCTCCAGTTTGTACGGTTTAACGACTCCGTCTTAATCTCCAGCTAATCAACTCATTAATTCCCGCTGTTTTTTAAGCCCAGCGCGGCGATAAACCTAATCAAATTATCAATAGTCAATACACAAACCTGTTTGCACCCCGCGGCGTGTGTGCGCGAGCGCTAAACCCTAACCTTAACCCTAAATCCGAGCCTAAATCCTCAGCCTGGAGGAGGAAAAAAAAAGAGAAAAGAGGGAGGGGAAACACCCTCTCTGACGTCAGCGGGGTATAAAAAAAAGCCCAAAACGAGAAAATTCATCTGAAGCGTAAAACACGGAGTGTGCACTCTCACACACATACACACATACACCCACAGAGACACACACACCCACAGATACACACACACTCGGAGCGGTGCGCGTCTGGAGCAGCTATGAGGAGAACGAGATCGGATCTGTAAACTTTTAGCTACTTTTAAACTCTTCACACACACAGACAGAAACACACACACACACACACACAGGGACGATTCGTTGCGCGCTACTCGTGCGTTCCTCCTGCCTTTTCAGTGCGCGTGATGCCCGCTGGCATGTTCAGCATCGACAGTATCTTGGCTGGCAGAGCTGGCAGGGCTGGCAGAAGCGCGAGAGCAGCCTGTAAGGACTCTCTCCTGGTTGGTGGCGATGACGGGCCGCTGCTCTTCCCCGGTTTAACGGACTCTCTGGCGGCCCCCGATTACAGCGGCGTCTACTCAGCACGGATACCGGCCTACGGCTCCTACTGCTACAGCACGAGCGCGGGACCGGCCTGCTGCGGCTCCTTACCGACCCAGTGCCCGTGCATGCCCACAGGTAAGGTGCCCACAACACACCTGCTGCTGGGCGATGCCATGTTTGAGAAAAAAAAAGAAAAAACCTCCCAAAGCTGTGGGATCCGTTCAGTGGATTTGATTGATGGTTTTTAATAATGTTATAGTTTATATATAGGAATGTTTTATCCGTACTTTTGAGAGCCAAAGGATTAAAAAAAAAGAAAGCAGCCTGGTTTTATTTAGGAAACCACAAAATGTGATCCTCCTCTCGTTTATGACGGTTTAGAAGCAATAAAAACGTTTTAATATCGGATAGAAATGCGAGTCTTTGCTCAGCGACGCACAAATGTGTGTTTGTGGGAACTTTAACATTTAGGCAGCGAGCTTTGGTTGTGTTGTTTATATCCCAAAATGCACACGAGACACAGATCAGGCTCAATCACTGGTCTCATCTGGTCATTTCTTTAAAAAAAAAAAATATATATATATATATATATATATATATATATAATGTTTTTTTCGAGGGCTGTAATGTGACCTTTTGTTTTATTTTGCGCATCTGAACTGGGTTGATCCTAAAACAGCATGATCGTTTAACGTCTTCATTACCCCGTTTCTAACAAGGTCACGGTTCTGACACAACTCGGACCCGGATCCGGACTTTAACAGGACCCCCCGCGTGCTCTTTAGGCCCCTGGATTGTTTTTAAATCCGTTTTATTGAAGGTTAATACGACCATAATTGGTGCGTCAGACCTCCAGGATGCTCAGTTCTAGTTTTAATAGTTTATGCTTTTATTTTAGGCGCTGTGCACGAGAGTTCATGATGACCGAATGTCTTTATGGGAAGCTTTATGATCAGTACTTAATAGGATTTGGTTTTTTCAGAACGAGGCCACAATTCTGATCTAACTCGGACCTAAATTGAATCCAGACTCCATCCTCGGGCCTCAGGATTGTTTACAGCCCCTTTAAATTAAAGGACGTTTTATTAAATGATTTATTCATGTTTATAAGTAATCTGGACAGACATTAAAGCATCTAAACAGTGTCCATCCAGAATCTTGAAATGGCTTTGTATTTTTGTTATAAACTGGGATGTTAAACGTTAAGTTCATACCATCTGTTATCAGAAATAAAACGTAACCAAATCGATTTTTAACTCTATAAATTTAGCTCTATTTCAGACATAATCCATGACTTTAATTTAATTGTCCGTAACCCACAATCGTTTGGATTTACTCCCGGGTTTTAATCTTTAAATGACCCGTGGCTTGGATTTCTCTTGTTTATTTGCTCTTAGTGTTACAAACCCGCCCTGTTTTGTTACTTTATGCTTTAACACGTTACTATAAGTAAAAAAAGCAAAACAACCCATATCGCTGCCTTAACGCTTTAAACCCGGTGCTTCTCTTAGATAATTCAGGACAGTTTAAAGCTTTATTTGTCCTAAAATAAGGATTAAAATTCCTTCAGATCTGTTCCAGCATCAGGTGTCTAATCGCTCCGATCTTTATGGAAACAATAAACATGTTTACACGGCTGGGATTGGTCATTTCCTCGCCAATCTATAAGAGGAAACAGATACTAAACTGTAATGGATTCAATAGCTTTAGGTGTGTGTGTGTGTGTGTGTGTGTGTGTGTGTGTGTGTGTGTGCTCTTAAAATCACTCGCTTATATGATTTAAAGGCAGAAATAGATCTAAATTAATAACAGAATACAGAATACGCATTTCACTTTAATTTATAATGCGACTTTCTCGCTTCCATTGAAAACCTTATAATAAAATAAAAATCGAATTAACTGAGTGTATAATCTTAATCCCTGACTATACTCCCACTGTTATAATATATACTAACAAACTGTGTACACCCCCTATCCGCTTTTGTGTTACGGTTTTCAGTTTTAGTCTTAAAACCGCTGGCCGATAAAGAATGAAGCGTCTTTTTACTTGAGACTTTTGAGCGTTTGGTATTTGCACACAGGTCGTGTTAAAAGAGTTTTCGTTTGAGCTCCAACTCATTTTCTCCCTGCATTCAATCCAGCGGATTTTAATCCAAAAGCGCGTTTTAAAAACTGGATTGAGAAGCGCGCAAATACCAAACACCGAACCAACGCAACAACAAAAAAAAAGCTTAAAGATATCATCTTAAATAAATAAATAAATAAATAAATAATCCCATCTTTAGAGAAATCTACAAATATAAAACTATAAACCCGAATCATAAATGTAGTTATAAATATAATAAATGAAATGTTTAACGCGCTGCAGGTGCAGGATCATCAGTTACAATTAAACATTTTAAGATCCTGTGCTGCTTTTTTATCATTATTATTATCGAATTTATTCTGATTTAGTTTCTTAATTCACACACATTCATTCGGATTTAGTTTTTCCACACAAAGCGAAAGATTAAAAGGAAGGAAAAAGTCAAGTTTTACAAACAAGAGATGCTCCTGGATCTAGAAGTGCTGTATTTGTAGGATTTATAACCCGTTTCCTTTTAGGATTCTAGAGCTTTTTTAATTTTATTATTATTATTATTATTATTATTATTTTAAGGACACACTGTAGGTGGGTTCAGTTCAGGTCAGCTTCACATGAGCTGTGAATGAAAAAGCTCAAAACTAAAAGATGTTTAAATTAAAGGATTTTTTAAAGCTTCTTTTCAGCGGCCGGCTGATATTTTACAAAAGCTCGATTTATTAAAATAAATTAAAGTGTAAATTAAGTGTTGGTTTTATTGTTGTAGCTTTCCATAAAAGGTGCCAAAATTTCACGTAATAAAAAGGAATAAATATAATATATGCATTTATGACATGGGTCTGTATTTGCAGCCATTAAGGATAGAGTTTATTTTTGTGTTTCTTTGATGGTCTTAATAGTATGAAAATAAAAGTTTTAACTTTTAAATATTATTTCATTATTATTTTCATTTAGGAATTTATTTCATTTTGGGTTCTTGCTTTTCACAGTATAATAATAATTGTTATGTTATGTTTTTTGTTTTTTTGACTAAGTGACTCAGTACAGCAGGGGAAAAGATTCAATTTTAAGGAGTTTTTATTTATTTTTTATTTTTTCATGCAGTGATTTAGGTCATAAATAATAATAAAAATAATAATCTTACTTCTTTCCCTCTGCAGTTTATGACAGCCCCGGTTCGGTGCTCATGTCCCCAGTTCCTCCTCCTCACATGATGTCCTACATGTCCATGTCCCCTCTGGCCCCCCTCACCCCTCTGAGCTCGGTGTCCCGTGCAGAGCTGCAGCTCCTCAATCAGCTGCACTGCAGACGGAAGAGACGTCACCGCACCATTTTCACCGACGAGCAGCTCGAGGCTCTGGAGGGTCTGTTCCAGGAGACCAAGTACCCAGACGTGGGCACCAGGGAGCAGCTGGCACGGAAAGTGCACCTGCGCGAGGAGAAGGTGGAGGTGAGGACGAATAATAATAATAATAATAATAGTATTAGTAATCGTTAAAAAAAATACTGCTACTATATAATAATAATAATAATAATAATAATAATAGTAGAAATCGTAAAAAAAAAATACTGCTACAATATAATAATAATAATAATATCAGTAATCGTAAAAAAATATACTGCTACTATAATATGATTATAATAATAAAAATAATAATAATAGTATCAGTAATCGTAAAAAAAATACTGCTACTATATAATAATAATAAGAAGAAGAATTGACAAATTAGTAATATTGGAAATATAGCAATAATAATATCACAATTAATAGTAGAAAATAGAAAAACAATAAAAAGATCTAATTATAATAAAAACAATAATAATAGCAGTATAATAACAACAGTAATAGCAAAAAAACCAATCATAATAATCATAACAGTAAAAAAATATATAATAATAACAAAAACGAGCAAGCAAACTAATAAAATATGAATAAAATAATCATAAAAAGTATAATAATAGTAATAACAATAATAATAATAATAATATGGATTTTATCTAAGATAGAAATCAAAATTTAACATGCCATTTTATTTGTAAATAAATATGTAATTAAATTCGAGTCAGAATGTACCTTTATGTTAAACCTAAACATTTAAATTCATAATGTAGCAACCTCATTGTGTAATGTTCACAAAAATTAGTTTATAAAATAGTTTTAAAATGAATTACAAATGCAATGTTACACTGGAACAAGCAAGCAAGAAAGCAAAAGACGTGTTAAAATGATTCATAAAACTAAGCATTTGAAATAAGATTAACAGAAATAAATGAGCGCGTGATTACAATAATTAAATCATTAAATAAGAAATGAGCAGAAGTGCATTTCCTCCCTGCAATTTTTTTTTATTGTTTCCTTTAATTATGGTCCGTTTATCCTCATCATTTGCTCTTTCCTTGATTTGTTCAGGTTTGGTTTAAAAACAGACGCGCTAAATGGAGGAGACAGAAACGCTCATCTTCTGAGGAATCCGAAAACGCGCAGAAATGGAACAAATCCGGTAAATGCGCGAGCGCTGCGGAGAAAACGGAGGAGAGCAAAAGCGAGGCGGAATCGGACAGCTGATAAACCACAAAAAAAACAAGCAAAACAAGCAAAAAAACAACAACTAAATGTGTAAATCTCCAGCTGTGACGCGTTATTATCACCTCTGGACTTGTATATAATGTAAAAAAAAAGAAACGTGGTGTGAAGTGGTGAGGTCATGCTGTTGCACAGATGTATAGTAAAAATGTGACCCTTTTTTTAATCCTTAAATGTTATTTATATTATTTAAAATTGTACACAGCCTGTTATTAATGGTCCTATTGATATTAAACATTAAAGCAGTGAAGCGAGGGATGGCATAAAAGGTTTGGTTAGGCTGCTGTTGAACAATTACGCATTATTATTATTATTATTATTATTATTATTAATAATAATAATTATTATTATTATTATAAGTAAGGAAGTGTAAGATAAAAATCAAAGCACGAATATATCTGATTTTGTGCTTTAATTCAACGATCAAGCAAAAAATTACAATTTAATTTGGCCATTTAATTGAGAAATCCGTTCCATGAGACCGAATCATGTGAAAAGATGAGCACAAAACATTGATATAATTTTTTAGATTAAAAGTAAAGTAATAAGTTTAATAGTTACTACACAAACCGACCTTAAAAACGAAGACAAACCTGATTAAAGGATAAACACACACACACACACACACACACACACACATATATCTACTTATTTAATAAATATATATTTTACTATGATTAATTGTGTGTTAAAGAACAAAGAAAGCGCTTTGGTTCCCAAAACCCATGGGTATAGGATGAACCCCTTTTATTTTTAAAGTCCAATTTATGGAAATATATATAAATAAATTAATAAACGATTAAGGAAAGAACTCAGGACAGGAAGGATTACAATAAAACGTTTCAAATGGATTTCTCTGGCAGTCTGAGAGTCTAAAAACACACAAAAGCCTGTACTGGGAGCGGTTTGAGGGATAATACAGTAACACATTGGACCCCTGAGCAGCTTCCTTAATGGATTTTAGCTCATTATATAAATATAGATACGATTCTAAAGCAGAAAGTCCATCATTTTGGGATAATACGGGCTGGGAGGCACGAGGACCGTGATTAATGATAACCCAAAGGAAAGCACGAGCGCCACCTGTAGTTGGGTAGTGGCTTTTTTTGTAAAATAAGAGCTTATCTTGATTAATAAGACGTCATTATATTATATTATATTAAAAGGTTTAGTCCATGTAGTTCATGAGTGAGCCTAACAATGAAATGAAAGCTGTATATTGTACAGTGTGTGTGTGTGTGTGTATACACTCGTTGTGTGTGCAGACTGTATATGTAGTGACAAAAAGCTGGTATTTAAATTATGTACACCTTTAAAGTCCCATTAAAGACTCGCGACCCCACCTAATTTCACACGTGCGTTCAGTTTTTCGTGACGTAAAACCTTTTATAGTTTGTAGTTTATAGATATAAAAAGGGGCGTGTGTGTGTGTGTGTGTGTGTGTGTGAATTAAAGTGGACACAGATCCAGGCTGCAGCTTGACCGATGAGTAACAAGCTGGAACCGTTTCTCTAAATAAAATTGGTACGAATAAACAGGAACACGCAGGGGAACCATGGAAACCATGGGAACCGTCCTGGACGTCGTTTTTGGTCGTTTGGGATTTTGGTTGGTGGTCCAAACACAAACACAACCCGGAATCGATGCTAAAGACGATACGCCTCACTGCACCCCTGCCAACGTGGCTGTCTGTCCATGGCAGGCGCGGTGACAACAAATTTCCTTCTGAAATGGCCGGGCAGAGACAGGGGTGTGTACTGAAGTGCCCCCTGTGTCTGGATGGTGAACGACAAAACTGTAGGAGCTGCTCCACCCTCTCTACTAGGGGTCTGTCTGGGCCTGGGCCTGGGCCTGAGCCTGTTCACTGTGTGTGTGTGTGTGTGTGTGTGTGTGTGTGTGTGTGCCCCCATAAAAACATTACTTACTTACATTACCACCAAATGAAGGCAATTTGTCCACCCGCTCTAGCCTCTGAGAGCCTTTTTATAGGGCAGCAGAGAACCTTTTGTGGTAAGACCCGGGGTCTAATCATTTACATATCTGCCCGGGACACAGGGCACGAGGCGGAAACCAACCCTGGACGTGTTTTGAGACGAAATTACGCAGGTCTAGGTAGGGAGAACATACAAATCACACTGGCTAAACGAAAGAAACCATGACCAAATTCAACCAGTTGAAAAGAAACAGTACATAAAATATCTGAACAAAAGGCTAAACTATATAGTAAAAACGGCAAAGTGTTGGCGCCAGAGGAGACCCGTTTCATTTCGGGATCAATAGCCCGTTGTTCACCCCGTCAGAACGCAAACCGAAGCCACGTCACTCGAGCAGCGCTGCCCGAACTCCGAACACGCCTCACGTAGGGAAAGTAAACACGGCGAAAGGTCACGTCATCGTTAGCGAGCTCTCGTTTGAAGCTCGTTTAAAATTCTGACGGGGTGGGGGGGTTAGGGGGGTGCAGCTGAAAAAGGGCGCGGTGAGGAAGGCAGGATTTGAAGCAATTACAAAACGAGCCGCTCTGGGTAGGGGTCGCTGTCGCAGCAGACAGAGGCGAGGATCCAGATCCTCAGAAAATCCTAATAAAGCTTATTTTATAATAAAGCGTTTAAAAAAAAACATCATTTAGAGAGTCACGGGTTAAAAGAGTTAAAGTAAAAGCAAAGAAATGAACGCGCAGAGGACTTTTCCTTTCAGTTGGCTGTCCTTACTAACCTTTTTAGGACACACGGGGACGTGTTTGCACTAAATGTAAAAGAGTGTGGATGTAAAACAAAACAAAAACAAAAAAAACGACACAGTTAAGGTCAATCCGAATCACGAATCGTACGACTCGACTCGTACAGGTTTAAGCAAATGCCGAGCAAAGCACGACGACGGAGACTCCTTTTTTAATTAAAGAAGAAGCAAATTAACGAGTTCCTGAGTGGGCGAGAAGCGAGGTACCGCTGTATTTTTTTTTTTTCCAGAAACGAGAAGATGCCGGAATAAGGTTGTTGCTTCATGCCAAAAAACTTTGATTTGTTTATTTATTAATAAAAAAAAAGACAGTGCTAACAGGATCGACCATAAAAGACCCGTATCGGTCGACCGGGGGGGGACACGCCCTCGTTTTGGAAGCCCAGTAGTTCAGAACATGAGGGTGCAGAACCTAAAAGAAGAACGTGATTTATCAGGAATTAGGTTTGATTCAGTCACTTGTTTTTAGTCTCAGAGAGGACGTTAGGAAATGGCACCGTGGCACCCGGGCATGGCTGACGGACCAGAATTGGGCACACGCACACACACACACACACACACACACACACACACACACACACACACACACACACACACACACACACACACAC
>JAUZSU010129442.1:0-16954 GCA_034780255.1 Parotocinclus maculicauda
GCAAGTCCACCTCTGAATGGCTGAAGAAAAACAAAATAAAGACTTTGGAGTGGCCTAGTCAAAGTCCTGACCTGAATACTATTGAGATGCTGTGGTATGACCTTAAAAAGGCCGTTTATGCTCAAAAACCCTCTAATGTAACTGAATTAGAACAATTCTGCAAAGATGAGTGGGCCGAAATTCTTCCAGAACGCTGTAAAAGACACATTGCAAGTTATCGCAAACACTTGGTTGCAGTAGCCACTAAGGGTGGCCCAACCAGTTATTAGGTTTAAGGGGTAATCACTTTTTCACACAGGGCCATGTAGGTTTGGATTTTTTTTAAACACATAAATTTTTTTGAAACACTTAAGTGTGACAAACATGCAAAAAAACAGGAAATAAGGAAGGGGGCAAACACTTTGTCACACCACTGTACTTCTGGATTCTGTAAATTTTCATAAATTGCACAAATACTTAGAGTTGTTGCTGCCAATGCAGTGTTACTTTAGCCATTCCACGTTGGTATATTCCCATTTGGAGGCATTTACCTACACCTCAACCAGACAATTAAAATTCTCAACAAGATATAAATACGTGTAATGGGCTCTCAAAATGTTTAAATTAGATCATGAGTTCCCAATTAGTCTCAGCATTAATTAGTAAAATCTAATCAAGAAGGTTGTGATAACTCTGGCTGTCTTTGAAAAACTGACTAACAAATAAGCTGTTCACATGGGATTTACATGTAATTCATAGGGTGAACAAGTAATTTATGAGAAGCCTGGAATCAGTACAATAACATGAACCTTGTTTTTTACAGATTTACAAAAACATTTTTAATGTAAATTAAACCTTATTCTAACTAAGATATTGTGTACCCTTTGTAGATCGTTTAAAATAAAATTGTTATCATTATAAGGGATTAACATAGACTGCATGGAGACGTACACCATGTGGCCACTATTTGAATGGGGTAAAATAAACATTGCTTAATTGTAAATTATTCAGTTAATTAACTGATTAGTTAAAACTACATGTAAATATTAAGATGTTAACTAAATATGTCAGATTCAATAATTCAAAATTGTTCTTAACCACACTTAATAACAGTCATTGTACTTGAAAAAATAAGCTGAACTGAAGGATATTACGAACGTGTATAGACCTTTAAGTTTAGCATTTAAATAAGTTTAATGCTGAGTGAAAAAAATAAAGATTTGACTGTCAAGGTACATTTAATCTGATTTAATTCAATCCTATGGGTGGCACGGTGGCTCGCACTGCTGCCTCACAGAAAGAAGATCCTGGGTTTAATCCCAGGGTGTAGTTAATTGACTACACTAAATTGGCTTTGACTGGTAATAGTACATATGTTACTCTTATTAGTATTTTAGTAAACGCAGTTTAGTGCATTACTGGATCACTTAAGTGCATGTATTGGTATTGAGTAGATTATTAACAAAACTATTTTTACTGTTATTTTGTACATGTAAACACATGTACACATGTCCTGATTCACTTATAAACACATTAAATAAAAACTAGTTTTTGCTAATTATTATAATGCTAGAAAGAAAGAAAAAACACAGTGAATGGTTCAGCCAATCAGACACACATACACACAATCTCCTGAGCTGTTCTTGCATCAGACATGCTTTCTCTCAGGATGCTCACATGCTGGACACAGATGAGAGTGCTCTGAAGTGAACGTCAGCAGATGAAAGACACACCACAGCTACAGGATTGGCAGTCATTTTGCATACCTTGATCATTCAGGAATGGGACACCACCAAGCTTGTAAATTTGAAGAAATCAAAAGTAAAACTATTCTGGTAAATGGTATTGATGACAATTAGTGCATGTATCAGTTTATAACTTTTAGAAAAAATACTGAGGTCATATTTGGTAACAGTAATAGCATTAATAGCACAGTTAAAATGTAAAGGAAAATTAAACTGCATTAATGAAGTCATATAATGCAGTGTACATACAGTACTGTATGTGGCAAACATACCATAATATAAATATACTAATAGAATACAATACAAATAATGCATTTACTTGCTTCTGCCATCTTCTCTGGTTATTTATCCTATTAGAATGTCTGCTAAAAATTTAATTAAAATACAATTGTTTATAATTTGTCATTTGAAAAATGTCACACACTGAGTTTTATTTATTCGTTTTTCTTATTTTTATCCAAAATTGAATTTTCACCAACTAGCTCTCCCCTTATCATGACAACTATCAATCTAAGCCAACTACATACCTAACTCATCAAACTGCAACTGACCACATCTAGAAAGAACACTGATCACCCATTCTGCATTGCCTCACTTAATAATGGACACATAATTGGCATTCCCACCCCTAACCAGAAGGAAAATGACCAGTTATGCTGTCTTGGTCTCCTGCACACTTGGGAGCCACAGCTGTTAGTAAAGATAGTTTTCAGAGATTGTTTTGACTGAGGATGACAGAGTGGCACAGTTAGTGCTGTTGCCTCAAAGCTCCAGAAAACTGGGATCAAGTCCCCACCTCTGTGGAATTTGCATATTCTTCCACTCTTTACTCTGTTTAGTACATTTCAAAAAGGTGTTATGTCAGCTTGCTTCTCTAAAGTGTCCTAGCATGACTAACTGAGTGAGTGCATGTGTGCTCCAATAGACTGGCAACCTGTCTAGGGTGGGTTCCCACCTTGCACTCGTTTTGCCAGTTAGGTCAAAAATAAAAGTAACTGGATCACAGAATATGGAAAAGCGAGTGGGTGCTTTAGCTGAGCCATTATCCATTTATTTGTTAATTCTAAACAAAACACATGCACAGCTCCACATATCTGTTCAAGATAGTTACCACGGTATGTTGAATCTTTAGGTACGTTATTGTGCCTATGCTTTGATACTGAACATAGTTGTCTTAGTTGTAAAATATTAGCCAGAAAAAAAGCCAAAATTCTTTTCTTTTTAATTGGAAAAATATCTGTATTTTATGGTTTGACAATGCTAAATCTATATATCTATACGCGAAATACCACTGACTGACTGACTGACTGACTCATCACGAAATCTCTGGAACCACCGAACGGATTTACATGAAATTTTGAACACAGGTTTGTCTTACCTCTTAGGTGCTCACTAAAAAGGGGTTTTGATAGATTCACAATCTAACCACCGAAATTCGCGAAAAACCGCAAGCCTTTTGTAAGGGTAGGAATGGCTGGGGATTCTGTCAATAATATTGTGGGTTGTGTGAAAGCGCGCATGCGCAGGAACTAAGGGGAAAAGAAAAAGTTGTTACGAGATGGCGTTCGCTCAGCTATTTTGTTTCAGTTTTAATACATTTGTTCTTATTTTCTCAGTATTCATAGTTTTCACTAGAGGTATATTTTAGGTGCTTTGTGTAACGTATGTATCATGCGGGCTGCTAGTACCGCATAATTGTGTTGCATCAGAAAATATTTTTAGGACTCCCCAGGGAACTTTAGTTCAGGGGTATAAATGCCATTCCAGAAAAGTGAGTATAACAACATTGGGCCAAACAAAAATAACATTGATGATCAAGCCCTATTTAGATGCAGACACAGGACTATGTAAATTTTACCCTATGTAAATATCCCACAGACGTGAAACAAGATGAACATGCTTCATTCAGAAACACCATGCATTATTCAGATATCACACGGCTGGAGGAAAGACTTCAGGCCAATTAAAGGTCTCTACACTGGATTTATCCTGAGTCTACACTTTCTTGTCAGACAAACAATGCCCAGACCTGGACATGTGATACTCATTTCAGAAGTGAACAGAAGGAACTGCTAGGAAATGGCAGAAATTAGCTGATGTGAAAATCATAAAACACCAAAGAGATGGAAGAAAAAGAGAGTGAAGAAAGCATGGTAGAAACCATCAAAATGCTAACCATGCAGGTATCCCCAGGGTAAAATGGTTGACCTATTTAAAGCCAGGGTTCAGCATTCTGCTACTCTTTGAAAGCACACTCACAAAAAACAGAGGGAAAACCACTCAGAGCAATGCCTCTGATGATGCACAAGCAAATTAATATAATATGTGATGATTTACTGTAACTATTACCTTGGGTGGCACTAAATATTGAGGCGAAATGTTAGGGTATACGGACATTGATTAAAAGTGTCAGCCCCACATGCGTATGTGTGTGTGTGTGTGGCTCCACAACTGCAAATCGCCACGTTGATTACGAAGTTGAGTGAATGCGTCTCTGGCTGACTGAATTTGAAGTGAGTTTATATCTGTCGATTTATTCACTCTCTCCACTCTGTTTCCCTTCCTTTGTCCTTCTTTGTCCCGTATGATTAAATGAAAATGATGTGCATTTTTAATTTAGCCATAATATCATAGAATTACATAGAAATGCATTATTACAAATAGACCAACTTAAGAGGTGAACTGTTAACTTACAGTTAACTTGATGCTTATTGTGACAGACACGTAGTTACTAGGAATCAGATGCTTTCTGTTTTATATGTGTTCCCATCATCATCAAAGTGCTTGCAACTGGGAAAATTGCTATTAGCTGTTTGTTGCCTACAGGTTTCATTTGTTACATGACAAAAGACAATCTAAGTGAATTCTCAGTCAATAGAAACTGGAACAGTAATAGCTTAGTGGATAACACTGACCTCCTAATAGGAATGTTGCCAAATTACCACTGAACAAGAGCCTTTAACTGCTTTGTTTAATTGTAAAATTTTGAATATGGGGATGTCTCATAAGCATAACGTAGCATCAAATATCATTGCTTTAGTGTAGACAATGCCTAAGATGAATGAAGCCTGAATTGTGAGGTTCAGGCCAGAGCCCGGTCACTGGTGGTGCTATCACATGACACTAAAAGACTGCACAGGGCAGATATTGGCCAGGAGGCCCAGCTGGTGATGGGTGATGAATTAACAGTGGAGGAAGTGCGGGACTGAATGTGGCAACATCCCACAGCCCTCAACTGTTACTGCCAAGCAAGTCATCCTGTCACAAGATTTACAACAACTTTGGCACTTCCGCTGCCTAGAAGGTGTTGGGACTGTAGAGGGGATTCATATCTGATCCCAGTAGCTTCAGGGTTTGTAGACATTAGACTTTAGTACATATAGTATATAAAAAATGTAATGGTTTTTAAAGACAAAAAATACAAGCACCATCAAATAAATGACGAAGCCATTATGCTACGAAATCAACAGAATTTAATAAATATAAATGAAACAAGTGTAACTTTTCTTCCATGCAATATATTCTTTGCATTACCACATAAAAGATCCTGCATACAAATCCTGCATGTTTAAATATTTTTATAGCTTTACATAATATGAATATATCACAGATGTCATTGATAAACTTCAATTAGACATGGTTCACAATGTTGCCATAATTTGAGTTTTTCATTGTCTTTGCGAGGTCCACCAATTGACATAATGATTACTGCATCTAATTAATGCTACATGTACACCTAACCCTAACCCTGGCATTAACTGCAGTAATCTAAAGAAAATCTTTTGGCTCTTCTAATTTAAAAAATGATTTTTTTCTGTTAAAAAAGGACGTTAACCTCAGGGGGACCGGCAAAAAAGGTACCTAAATGTCAAAAATGTAATTCTATCCTATCTATCCTCACAGTGTAATATAAACATGGACACACATACATGCACACACACACACACACAAAAGGCCCGGAGAGTCCTCCACTCAAGCTCAAAGCTCAGTTGTTACCAGAAAGCTCAACCACCACACAAATCAGCTTTGTGATATATTCATTTTAACTTTCCAGTTTAACCACAAAAACAACACTTCACCAATGCTAAACCAAATCAAATTGCTTTCAGGATACTCTAAACTAGATACCAATCCACACATACACTTCAGCACAAATTTTCATAACCACCAGAATGGCTCTAGTGACATCACAAATGGCTCTCCTCTCAGGCTGTCTGTAATAGGCTTCACATATGCTCTCATCTCATCTGAGAGTCTGTCACCACTCTGCCTATGTCTCCTGTCCTGATTTGCCCAGCTGGGTTCTGCTCTAGCTGATCTCATTACAGGCACAGGAACGATCGTGCTCTCATTCCCTAGAGACAGTCCATACACAGGCAAACGTCCCGCATTATGGCCCCTGGGGTCATGACCTAAGACAGGCCCACGCCTTGACAGCCATGTCATCAGGTGTGCATCTGCACTCGTTAATGAGCCCTACGCAGGAGATCCGAGCTCACTCGCTAAACAAACGAGGAGGCTCACCTGGTGCTGCGCAATAGCGTTGATTGGGTGAGCGGGACTTAGGGGGAGAGGCCATGCCCAGGGCACACGCGAATCGAGCAGCCTATACCAAGCAGCTGTGTCCTCCAGAGACCTCTGCCCTTTCCAGAGAACTCACTGAAGAGAAACGATGAAATACATATTCATCCAAGATGAAACAAAGGAGTGTTATGAATATATAAACAGTCAAGGATTTTCGAAGCAGAGGGATCTGCTAAGAGCAGTAGTAATGGTGAGGGAAGTAGATCAAGTCACTATTCTATCCCAAATCTTGCAAAAAGTTCCTGTAATGCTAAAGGTGGAATTAGACTTTATATGTGGTTTAAACTAACAGGTTGGACAGAATAAGTTCTGTACAGCCACTCAGAATCAAAATTGCAGAGCACAACATAAGTAGGATTTAGTGGCCCACGGCTGAATGGAGCCATCCTGCTCTTGCACAGGGACCCACTGAGTGCACTGGCTTTTGTTCCAAAAGAGCTTCTAATTACCTTGGCTAATTGGGTTGTTAATTGAACTGTTGTCTTAATTAAATATCTCCTGATGCCTGCTTGCTCCCAGTGCCTTGCTGCTGGAGAAAAGTAGCCATCAATGCATGTGAGACACAATAAACAAACTAAATACAGTACTGTGCAAAAGTCTCAGGACACCATTTTTAGCAATTGTATAATGACCATAAATAAACATTTATCTGTCTATACAGGGAAATACAGGGAAATTGTATGCAGTACTACAAAACTGTAAACAGTCAACTGAAAAACAGTTTCTGAAGGTTCATACTATAGGCCATTTACAAGCTCCTTTTACACTTGAGCAATAGCAGCATCTGGCAGCTTTGTAGGGATGCCAGATGCCTTCTTCGGAAGGGGAACACTGATTTGGTACTGGTAGAGTGTTAGTGTGTGATGAGCTGGTACGATGGGATCAGACAAAAAAGTGTTGCTAGAGTTTTAAAACACTGTTTACTTACTGTCTACTTTGTTAGAGACATTCATCTTATTGTTTTGCCTTGTACATGTTTTGTCAAAACAGTAGCTCATCTATTGCCGCACAGTTTGTGTTAGTCAGCAGTGCTTACAGGATGATGCTAATGGCTGAACTTTTTTAGCTTGTAAACTGTTTTCAGTCCAGAGAACAGAGTAATAGGGATTAATAGTATGTAGTATGTAGAGAAATAAATGTTCTACAGACTGTAAGTACAAAACTCAAAAATGTTCCTATATGGTAAGCAGTAGCTGGTATTTTGAACAGAGCGTGTAGAGACAATGGGTGGGCATAATAATGTGATTAACTGTGAACTGTGTATATAGTCATTGCTAAAACAACAAATCCAATGGTAGCCTACAACTTTTCCACATTGTATATCGATCATGCTCACAGTTTATGATCACATTAAGATAACAATAAATGCATTTTAATACTTTGTTACTCTATGAAATGTGTCTGTAATTTTAATGAGAAAATGTCTAAATCTGGTGGTTATAAATCATATTTTTACATATGATAATGCCAGTTATACAGGACATTAAAGGTAAATAATTATAAAACACTGGTCAGTACCAAACAGTCTGTATATTCGGTAAAAAAATATATTATTTACTTTGATTAAAGAAATGTCACACAAACCACTATAGGCACAAATTTGCAATAGTATTGATGCAAGACACATCATAATTTATGACTTGGACTATGTCAAAAAAGTCAATGGAAACTCTTGTTTATAGGCTAAAGCACTCTTGGTCATTGACAGTGTAGGGAAAACTGTATAATGCACATCACAATACACCGCTTAGCTATCTTGCCCTAAAGGCGTGATGAAAGCCAAACACCTGCAACCACAACATCTCTCCACAGCTCTCTCAGCTTTTCCTCTCTTTCCATCTCCCACAGGGCCATGTGGGGGGTGAGGCTGGTCAGCAGCTCTCAGCTGGGCTTCTGAATCATACACACTTCCTGTGCAAAGCCAGCAGAGAGAAGGGGATGATGTGGAACAAAGACGCCAGTGCCGATGATGCTAACTTTATCATCCGCTCACAGCCTGGTGGCAGATGGTGGCGGGCAGCACTTGCGAAACACACACTGACACACAAGCACAGTCGCTTTCCCAAGAGTTTCAGCCTCAGGACCATGTGAAAGGGAAGCTTTGTCACAGTGCTGATAATGTCAACAAGGACCGGATGAAGTAAGAGCAGTGGCATGAGAGAGTGAGAAAGAGGAAGAGAAGAGAGAGAAACTTCATCTGCTTAACATTTCACTCCTGAGAATTATTGACTTTTGTACAGCAATGCTTAACCAGGGTCAACCTGCTTAGGTGGAGCTGTACAAAAACATCATTTTGTAAGTAAGACAGAATAAAAAATATAAAAGCAACCAAAAAAATGGATAAAATGTATGAAATAATGGACATCCAAATAGAATAGAGCAGCATGTGGAACATTATCAGTGTTTAGCCTGGACAGCAGGTACAGAAAAGTGTTTCATGGGCATTTTAACAGACCCTTCCAAGAGTAACCATGGCAGCAGTACGTGGTCAACAAAAGACTTCCTGCTGGTCTGCAATGGGTGTCTAAAGAGGCTCACGACACTGGTTCAGCATAACACAAATGAAGCAGAACCAAAGTCTGTTTTAAAGCTACAAAATATTCTGTGGATTATAAAGCATTCAAAGTGCATAAATAGCTTTCATAGGCTTTTCCTATTGGCTCAATATATCCTAGTCCTAGGCTAGATTCTCAGGTTCAGAAGAAAGGGGAATATCATGCAGATTATTTCTTCCAAACACTTGCCAAATGTACCAAGATTTGGCTATAAAAGTTGATATCTAAAACAAAGTGCTAGGGTGAAACAAACCCACAAGTTGTAACATGTATTATTCTGCAAGCCCTAAACAACACAATACTGTCCCAAAATACTGTGAGTACTTACAACACAAACAGAGACTTTTAAATTACTGTATGGATTTTTTTTTACAGATTAACATTCCAGAAATTCAACGACAATTGATAAAAGTAGCATGATAGCATTTATGAAATTTCTCCTGTACAATATGTCTGGGAAACAAAAACATCAAGTAAAGCAAACCGGCAATGCTTTGGCTGGGATAGGTGTAGCATGCACGCATGACTGGCTGTTTCTAAGGGAGATGAGTCTGGTCATCAGAGCAGCAGTGACCCTTGTGACAGACTGGTGTCCTTCTCAGGGCACGTCCAAGTCTGCCCCCTGTGTCCTCTATGGATAAGCACACGGATTCCCGCAACCCTATACTATACTAACCATCTTTTACTTACTGTATAAATATTCCCTGGTACTGCAAAATCCCATTTTTAAACTTCACCACCTGGCTGAACAAAAAGTAAAGTTTAAGTTGAAAAAATAAAAATAAATAAATACTGTCAGATGATTTGGCTTTATTTATGCTTATGGGTAAATCACTTTCTCTATGTTCATAATATTTCATAATAGTAGTTCATAATGTTGGTGGTTGGTGTGATAAATGAGCACATTGTGCACTTTGTACAGAGTGACAACAATGTGCAAGTGGTGTACATGCTTTCATCTCTGTAATTATACAAAGGTCTCTTACGATATCTAAAACAGTTATAATTACAGAAATCCTCCAGTAACTTTACATTAGAGACAGGTGTCTAGAAAACCTGTTCCCACTCAATACCATAGTCACTATAAAAATTTAACAGAACATTACATTAAAAAGGCCGCATCATACTGGTCTAAAATTCACATCACAGATGGAAATGGAATCAA
This sequence comes from Parotocinclus maculicauda, assembly GCA_034780255.1. Lineage (NCBI taxonomy): Eukaryota > Metazoa > Chordata > Actinopteri > Siluriformes > Loricariidae > Parotocinclus > Parotocinclus maculicauda. The sequence goes on from JAUZSU010129442.1 coordinate 10,029, forward strand.
ATCGTAATAAAGTTCAGAATGAATGACTTGATTATTTTGGACCATTTATTTGAAAGTATTTTTTGACAACTGATATTTATGTACATAATATAATACAATAAAATATCCCATAATGAAATGCCCCCTAATTTTTGTGAGCAGTGTATGTGTTCCAAAAAATTTGGTGTATGATCTACAAAGATCTTGACAGTTTACAGAAATCCACTATAAACACTACACGAACTGCAGCATTTGCAGATAGTATACTTCAGAAATTTACCTTTTCCTTTTATTACTTTAGACAAGCAGAGGAAACAGCAGCTACTCCAAGACCTTATGTAAATTTCTCCAAATTCATTAATGCAAATATGAAAAACCAAGAAGTCAGTGATTTTTAATGATGTGACAGACATGTTTCTGTGTAGACACTGTTAGAAAATCAGCTCACAGCAGTTTTTCTTCTGGTGTTATCAACTGTGCATAGGTTTTTACACATGCAAGCTATCATTAAATATATTATTAAATGCAAAATGTGAGCTTTTAAAAATGTTGCTTCATGTACTTGTGGCATGCTTTTAAACATTAAAAATATTTCATAAAAGTGATGTCAAGTGTGCTAAAAACATTGAACAAGAAGGTTAGAGTGGTTGTGGATAGTTAAATTAAAGCTAATTAGATTAGCTAAATTAAAGGAATACCTGAAACAATTCAATGCCAATAGTCTAATGATGCAGTTATGCCCAGTGATAACATTTTTTAACATTTCTGACCTTCATTGTTAATTTGTGTCTGCATACAGTCACATTTAAGCCTCCCTCACCACAGTTTTGTACTGTGAAATCAAACCTTTACCAATAATAGTAACAACAATACACTGCTCACATAAATTAAGGAATATGTGGAGAAAACTTAAGAAAGGGACTCAGTGGTGGTGGAATCATGGTTTGGCCTGGCATCAGCATTGCCGGTCATATCAGGTTCCACGGCATCAGAAATAGGTCCATGACTGCTGTCAGGTATGGAGATTATTATTCTGCACCCTATAGTGGTACCCTATACTGGAGCAGGGTACCACACACACACTGGATAACTTTCTTTTCAACAACATGTTTCAGGAGGCAGAAAGCAAATACATGGACTCGCCTTCACATTGTCCAGACCTGAATCCCATCGAACATGCTTGAGATGTACCTGGAAGACATCTGGCAAATCATCCAATGCCTCCCACAACACTTCTTGATCTGGAAGTTTCCCTGAAGTAAGAATGGTAGAGGTTCCCAGAAGAACAGCTGCACAATCTGATCCCGTCACTGTCAGTTTGTTTTGGCAGTATTGGGCGACCATACACCCTACTGAACCGTGGCACTCTCATCCAGTTTGACATGCTTCTGTTCACCCCCATGAAGATGTCACCTTATTTACTATAATCTTCCAGTGCATTCTATGTAACGTAACAGATTATTCTGTATTGACTTGGTTCAGCTATTCTGAAGGAACTGAGAAAAGTGTTACAATAGTCAGCATGTCGAAACAGCTGATGCAGTTTGTTATAGTATACAGAAAATACTGAAAAGTTAGAACGTGATGCCAATTTGAAATTATTGATTATTTTTATTCGATTTATTTCACTATATTTGACTTTCCTTTTAACAGTCTAAAAAGTATGTTTTTTTTTTCAACCTTACTATAATGTTTTAAGTGGCATTTTCCTGTAGGTCTTAGATACACTTCCTTTAATTCAGTATTTATTATTAATTGACTCTCACCATTTACATGTTCTTATTAATTCTTATTATCTGGTTACAAATATTCAGGACCACTTGGAGACACGCAACTAAAAGGCTTTTTAATAACAGAAAAATATCTAAAATATTGTGTTGAAAATATTAAATGTAGTTGGACTGTGGTGGTGCAGAGGTTAAGCTACTGAATAGTACAAGCCCCGGCATTTTCAAGTTAGCACTGTTTGACACTGGACCTTTAACCCAAAATGACAGGATTTGCACATTGTAAGGTGGCATCAGTTGTAAACAATGTAAATACTAGACACTAGACATATATTTAAACATAAATATCTCTGAGATTGTTTATAATATGCTGTACTCTATTTAATTGGATTGTTTTGTATTATGTGAGGTAAAGAGGTAAGAGTTATATCAAGTCTAAAATTATCACTGAGTAAGGCCATGGATAAAATATAATTTGCTCTAAGTAGGAAAAATAAGACTCAATGGGTGAGCCTGTGTGTATCTGCATGTATGTGTGTGAGTGTACACATATGTGCGTGCAAGGCTGTTTCTTCATTTGCGGAACTTTTGACAGTCTTGTATACGAGTTGCGAAAGAGCAGCATATGGCCCGTCTACGTGTGGGTTTGCGATGGAGTGTGACTTTGCCTCTGGCTGTGCTACTGATGTTGCCATCCACCAAGTCAACAGCCAACCAATGAAGTAAGGCTGTTGAGACAATCCTCCTCCAACAGAGAGACACTCTGTTCCTCTTTGAAGTAAACATACTGCATTAATACAGATACGCACTCTTTTGTAAGATAAACAACTACATATTGTCAAAATAACAGCTCAAATAATTTCCTTAAATATTAGTTCATACCAATTTTGATAGCCAGTTGTCTTTCAGCTATGCTGACATTTATTTTGTTCATTCTTAAAGTTCAGTACATTTCTCCTTTAACTGCAAACAGAAGTGCAACTTGAACGTTTTGTTATACATTTTCATTTTCACTTCCTGTTCATATGTTCGGCCAGCTGCTGCATGTTAAATAAAAGCAGTGGTGGCACACAGTGGGTCAGGCACTGGACTATTGGCCAATAAGCTGAAGGATGGGGCCTCATTAGACCGAGAAAGGGGCTTAAGCTCTGAATATTTATTCAAATAGTGCTTATTTGGACTACTTTCTATCTATAAGTCACGCTGCAACATCCACGAGACCACAAGATTTTTTCCATTAAAAAATAGGAAAACTAGAGAGTTTACAGAGTGCGAAACAATTTTGCTATTCTGTATATGTGTTCTTAATAGTTCGGTGCTTTGCAATTTTTAGAATAGTAGTCTAGCCAAATGTCTGTGTATAAAAAGGGTTTGTTTGTTTTGTGCATCCAGTGATGTTAAATACTTGAAATATTTTATCTACTATAAGAGATGGGGGCAGAAAATGGGAATGGCAACAGGACACAAGAGGAGATATATCTTAGTGAGGATGCTGTAGAGAGAGTGGAGTAATTTCACATTTCAGTCATATAAGGATAAAGTGGGTAGACAGTGTGTGCATGTGTGAGTGCTTGTAATGTGTTGCTGATACTGAACAGTATTGTAAAATTGTGGCCTAAGGTAACACTTATTATTATGTACAATTAAATACATTCTCGAACATTTAGACTTTAAAAAGCTAACAATAATTTGCATTTATACCTGCCATTGTAGTGTCCTAGTCGTGTCTCAGTTTACCTGAAAAAGAATGTATTTGGATGATGAAAATAAAAAATAAATAAAAACACCCCCTCAAAAACAAGTCCTCGCAGTCCTCCCCTATATTTGGGGTTTGGACTGAGACCCAGTGACTTTGGTCTTAGAAATGCTTCTGGTTGAGGGTTTAAGTGCCGGGTCTGCCGCAACGATGCCACTGTGGGAACATAACAATTGGATGCTTGGATTGTACCTTGATAGAATGTATCAGCTGTAACCCACTCAGGATAAGACCATTTGCTAAATGATGTAAATGTATGTAAAGATCCTTATTACCCATTATGAAATGATTCCATCTTACATACAGCCATTTCTAAGAAGCTAGCATCATGCTACAGTTCACTTGTTTTATCTTTTTCCTACACACACACACACACACACACACACACACACACACACACGTGCACATGCGCGCACACACACGCACGTGCACACGCACGCACACACAGTTTTGTAAGACCTTTCCTCCCCCTTAATGGATTTCAACGAACATCTGCTTTCCATTCCTCAACCTTGTGGGATTTTCATTTAGTCAAGTTAATTACTCTATCAAGCTAGGTTCATTATCATATTCCTCCTGGTTAAAAAAAATGGTGTCTCTGTGCAGGGGCTGTGGTTCAGCTCCTGCGCAAGTTCCCATCCAACGAGCTTCTGTCTTTGCAACTCAGGAAATTACAGCTGCCTCTGACCTGGCCTCGAGTTCCTCACATATATCCTGTGTTAGGTGGGAAATCAGAAATCGGCTGTTAGAGGTTTCACTAGCAAGCTTGTGGCAGTGATCACAGAGCATGATGTCTCAAAGGACTCAAACATGTGTTAACGTTGACGAACAGTGGTTTAATTAATCAGAAGATTATTTTCATGTTCTGGGTTTAATTCAAACAGCCCTATGGGCAAATAATGAGAAGACATTATTGACAGTATTGAACTTTACTAATCTTCACTGTTAAACTGTGGTGGCCTAGTGGTTAAGGTACTGGATTATGGACTACAAGGTCCAGGGTTCAAATCCCACCTCTGCCACAGTCGGGTCCCTGAGCAAGGCCCTTAACCCACAATTGCTTGGATTGTAAGACTGTTAATTGATAAGGACGTCTGCTAAATGCTGTAAATGTAATGCAAACTGTAAATTCGTTGTGTGCAGGGCGAGAAGATCTTCTTCCTGATCAAACCCACCTCGGCCAACCTGTCGCTGTACGAGCGCTGGAGGTCCTCCTCGAACCACTCCGAGATGTTCTTCGCTGACCAGGTGGACAAGTGCTATAAGTGCACGCTGAAGCAGGGCCAGACGCTCTTCATTCCGTCAGGTGATCGAGAGATCCGAAATGAGTCCGAAAACCCTGGTGGAGAGAACGGAACCAGTTTGTTGGAACCAACCGGTGGTGGTTTTAGAAATTGAGGTTTCGTGGCTCGTAAGTCGGGGTGTAACAATGCCGAGTTCTTGTCTATGACGCCGTCGAATACGATTTGCATTAGATCGGGTACGGTACGTGCTTACGTGTTTCATTCTCACCGAGTGCCTTTGCATGAACTTCTGCTATCAGATCGTTGGAAACCTCCAGCAGTAATCGGGTTTCTAATTTGCAACCAGTCGGCAGTTTCACTGAAAGACGTGACGTCGGCTTCAAACTTCCTGCGTAAACAATCGAGTCGTTGTCTCCAGTTCAAACTGCGTTTACACAAGGTGTTTCGTGGCTGCTCCATGTAGGGCTTAATTCCAGGGTTGCCAGATCCCACCAGAAAAATATAAGCTACAGACAATGAAAAAAGAGCCAACATGATGCCAAGTCTTCATAACAAGCAGTGACTGAGTAAACCGATTGATATCTGCTAACACGTATACATGCTGTGAGAAATCTGACTACTGATTAAGAGATCTGGATTTTAGATCAGTAATCAGATTACTCACGGCATGTATACCCGTAACCCTATATCCTAAGATGACACGATTGCCAGGTCTGCCTATTTTAAAGATTTTTCCTTATTGGGCCTCTTTTCCCCCATTGACTGTGAGGGTTGTTTGTTTTTGAGAGATCTGGCAACCCCGGAATTAACTGAGTCACGACCTATCGAACACTTTGTGGACTCGCAGTGTGTGCTCGAGAAAATAAAGAATGTGATTTAGAGTTAAAATGGGAAGTTCATGGGACGTCTTTCTCCGAGATTGTTTCCTGGTAGCAAAGTAGAAATCTGATTATTCCCCCGAGTCGTGGAAACCCGGAGGCTTCCCTTGATCTGCATGGAAACTCGTTGATCGGATTACAGACGAAATCTGATTTTCTGCAGTTTTCAACACACTTCTAATATCTTTTAATTGCTGGGATTTTTTTTTGTTTACACATTTAAAATGTTGAAATATTACTGAATTGTTGTTCTGCCAAAGTAGCCATAAAGCATTTTTTAAAAAGCTTATTTGTTATTGTAACAAAAATGTATTGCTTTGCACTGTTTACATTTTTTTTCAAGCTTCTTTATTTGTAAAGTCTACTATCGAATGTAAAAATACTAAGTAATAATATAAAAAATACTTTTTTTTAATTGCTTGTTCCTCAGATGTCCCTACTTAAGAATCCACTGAGGAGGGAGGAGGAAGAAATAAAAATACATTTTTATTTAAAAATAACATTTATTTAACCTTCAATAAAAGTAAAATAAAATTTAAATTAAAGTGAATCTGGAAAAAAAATAATTCAATGTACAGAACAATACCGTTAGCTATCCACCGGAGGGCGGAAAAAGCTAAAAAATAAAATAATATATATATTTTTTTATTTCAACCATTAGTACTGTGGTGGATCCGCGATATACCCAAAAAAAATTTTTTCCCAAATAAAATTGGAATCTTTCGAAGCCCGGTATCGTTACACCCTACTCAATAATGAATCCAATCCTAAGACTTTTCTACTCTGGGCACAGTGAGTGAATGAAGTCATTTTGTTGACCTCATGCCATCGTCCCTACAGGATGGATCAATGCGGTCCTGACACCCGTGGACTGCCTGGCATTCGCTGGTCACTTTGTCCACAATCTGAGCGTGGAGATGCAAATGAGGTAAGTGGAGTGAGTTTGACCCCTGTTCCGAGCGCTTTGGGACTGTTAATGTGTAAACATGGAACTCATAATGAAAAGCGGGACGGTAAATTGCTGTTTTATAGACTGGCTACATTTTCCAGACATTTCCCCGACCCGGCCCTGGGCTTGACAAAAATATACAGCGGGAGCCATAAGTCAGAGAGCACGAGTGAAAATGCTTGTTTGGATTTTGTGGGGAGAAGGATTCCTACTGCAGCAGGATAATGACCCAAAACACACTTCAAAGCTTTTCGAAAATTACTTGACCGAAAAATCCAGCAGCGCTGGCTGGCGTGGGCTCTACCGCCCCAACCTAAACCCTGTTATGCATTCGCTGTGGTCAGTAATATTAGTAATATCTCAAGATGCTCTTTGGAATATAGTGTAGTCATT